>VXAU01003783.1:685435-756059 GCA_013399695.1 Formicarius rufipectus | reverse complement strand
CCACTCATCTCCTCACTTGCTGCCCGTAAATACCGGGGACAGACTGTGTGTGTGTTTGTGGGGGGGGGGTTTTGATCCAGGAGTTTTTATTCATTCTGCCTTGGTTGTTCTGTTGTCTCTTGAATATACATATATATATATCATAGCTAGGAACTGTTATCCTTCCATTTATCATACCTTAATTAAATTTTGTTTTGAATTAAAGGAGATTTGTCTCTCTGTTTTAGTTATAAATTTTTCTAAGTTCTCTAAACTTAGACAATGAGGAAGCATCTAGCTTTGCTGAGAAATTAAAAGGTATCAGAAAAGTATCAACTAAGATATGTTAGGAAAAACCCACATCCTCAGTGGAATTTGTTCTGTAGGCTTGTGCCATTCAAAAGACAAAGGGTTCTTCCTGGGAATGGGAAAAGAGGGAGTACTAATAAGGCATAAATAGGAATGGGACTGTTCTCTACACTTAAACCACTTAATAGATTGTCCTTTCAGTGGATTCTCAAGTGTTTAGAGAAGACTGAGGTCCCAATGCAGCCTACCAGGGCAATAACAGAACTGCTCTTCTTCATCCAATGGCTTATTGAGTAAGAACTCAATACATTTGGAATTTCTACCTTTCTGTTAGGTTTAGTTGAATTTGGCTTGTGAGTTCACAACTAGTTAGGGAACACACCTGCTATAAAAGCACATACATGCACATACACCCAACATACTGTGTGATATCACAAGCCTTCTTCTGAGACCAAGCTAAAAAGGGGTATGGGCATGGGAACATCACTCCCTTTGACCCCTTCCAAAATTATGGCCTGAATTCACACCATCATTTTATGCTTATGTTCCCAGAGGGCATTCAGACCCATGCTCAGGACCAGCATGGCTGGCAAGGTTCAAACGGCTTCTGCTGTCCCAAACTACAGGACTGGGCACAAGAGACATTCTCTCTCCACCTGCATGAGAGTGTTTCTTCACCCAGAGCAATTTTGGGGTGAGGGACTTCAGTAACGTCTTAGATCCTCGAGAAGAACGTTTTTGCCCCGTAAGCTTGGGGGACACATGCTGGAGGACACAGAGAAGCCCCTCTTGCCATGCTGTGCAGACAAACCTTCATGCCTGCCCACCACCCCTCACAATGGGGCTCGCCAACCTCCATGCGACCCGCGCTGGAGCCATCACTCAGTGATTTGTGATGTACTGCAAAGCAGTTTACATTGCTAAAGGCTCTAATATGTCCCTGGAAAGCAATTAAGAAGGAGTTGCACATGAGTGTTAAGGGTTTTGCTCCACGAGCAGATGTCCTCTTGGCAGATGCACCACCAACCCCTCGCTCCAGCAAGCTTTGCTCCACCTCGGAGACACAGCAAGGAGAGGGACGGTCCTGGTCCTGACCAGCCAGGGTAATTGTTATGAGGCCTTTCTCTGGAAATAAGAGGTGTGGTAAAGAGAGGTGATCTTCCCCTGCGGCTGCTGGTGTGGATTTTGGAGCTGGCAGCAGCAGGAACGCATTAAGGAAAGCACCCAGTAACGGGTAAGTTTTAAAATGAAAGCTGGCTCAGTGTTAATGCGCAAGTAATGTGTCCCAGCTGCCTTTAATAAAATAGCCAGCTGAAACTCAGCATCATAATAAACGGAGCAGGGATTTCACAAACATCCTGGCTGCTCAGAAGGAGACTGAGTTTTTCTTCTTTCTCTTTTTTTAAGTTTTTTTTTTCCCCCTCAGAGCTTGATTAAACATTTCCTGTTTTCAGCTTTCCAGAAAGGTCCTCAGAAGCCCTTCCCTGCTGTTTTCATGCTGGCAGCTTCATTTTTCAAGGCCTTGTCCTGGTCCTGGCATGACACAGAAATAGGAGAGTTTGTGTGGATCTGGTACCTGGCCAAGAAATGCCTGTGCTTGGGGCTACATCTCCGTCAGGTTTGATGCCACCCCTGCAGACACGGGGTGGCACAACACTAATGGCAGCCCCAAACATCTGGTAGTCTCACAATACCCCAGAGAGGAGCCTTATGACCTGTCACTTCCTATTTGCAGACAAGGTGTGGAGAAAGTTGTCTATGGCTGAGAAATAAACATTGGAGCATCAGTGATTTCTGCTTTTGCTGCTGATTCAGGCAAAATCACCCTAAGGATGGATCAACAGAGTTGACTGAGGGTCAAGGGCTCACAGAGGAATAAGCCCCTGAAACAGAACCTGGCTAAGAAGCTGGGCTGGGTGTCATCCCATTGAACTCAGGTCAGCCTTTAGTCTGTCCCAGCCAGTGAAGCAAAATAGGCACCTTTGGGAGAAATTAATTTAAACTAATTTGGGTTTCTTTTTAAAATAAATTTTGAAACATCCTACAGGCATGTGGACGTGACTATGTACAGCCCATGGCTGCATCCAGCCCAAATCTGGAGGAAGGGAGGGGATTCTCCTGGCTATGCCAGTCCTTTTGATCTTCCAGGGCTTCTATAGCTCTTTCCACAAACTGCTTTGAATCAGGATGCTGGAAGAAATGATTTGCTTTTTCTCAGCAGTTTTTCCCCCAACCTCCAAAGACCAGTCAGAGCTCGACATCCAAAATGAGGGATAAAAGTAACCTTGAAATTCTCCCATCCTGCCTCTGCCTAGCCAGCGATTGGTACAGTACTCCTGACCTCCAGCTGAGGTACACAGGCATTTTGCCAACCTATAAAATATAGTTTCACCAATTAACTTTCATTAGCAGAGGGTCTGGCTAGAAATACTCAACTTTAATCCCAAATAATGTGTGACAATTTTCAGTGTGCTCATTCCAAGTGTTGAATGGACTTCAGTATTTCCTATAGCTGTGTAATATATTCCACAAACATTTAAATCTCTCAGGAGATAAAAGGCTCAAAATGCTGACTGTGGCAGAAGGAGAAACATCTCCTCATCATCTTCTGGTCAATGGTATGTGTCTCAATATCTTTAGAATTCCAGCTTCACCTGTTGTTTAGAAATGCCTTTGATTTCTATGTTGTTGTCTTGATAGCCAGCTATAAATTCCTTCCTGATTTGGAATTTAACTTTGTCTTGCCTTAACTTTTCCCATCTGACAAGGGTGTTGTAAGGATTACTTAACATTGTCAGGTAGTGATTAATGAGCAGATATTTCAAAACAAAAATTGCCACCGGATGTTGAGGATTTTTGGAGAAGTTTGGAGAGCAGCATTCCTAAGGAACTAGTCTGAACTTGACCTCTCTAGATCATAAAATGATCATACATATTCCATGAAATGGAAACATTCTCTAATGCTGGTGAATGGTGTGGGCTTCAGTTGATGCTTCTGGCTACCCATAAATTTCTGCAGGATTTGATACATTCTGAGAGGAGTTCCAAGAAAACAGATTAATTTTCTTTCCCCCGCAGTCCTATTTTACTTTGAATCTCAGCATTTTCTTTTCCTAAAACAAGGTATCAAAATATCTTGGATGGAATTTTTCAGTACATACCGTGAAACACCTTGCCAAAAAACATTCACTTCAAATGGTATTTGTTTGGAGTACCTGAGTTTTCCTTCAGCCTCAGGAATTCTGCTTAGCACAACTCTGTAATATTTCAAAATGGAAACAAAGTAACATTCACATTTATCAACCATATGCAGTTCTTTTTTAGACTTTGTTCATTGACTTTGGATAACTAAAAATGAGTTTTGCTGGTGTTTTCTTAAATGTTTTTACATAGGGCATCCCTTTTTTTTCTTCTAGTAATCTTCTTCTTTACTATCCTCTTACAGGTTTTCAGCAGGGTTACCTCCATGTTGTGAACAGATCTCCACAGTAACACATGCCTTGCCTATTATCAATATTTTTAAGATATGTATTAGTGAACTATTTGACATCTTCGTGCTTTTTCCAAAAACTAGTATGGCCATCCCACAGAGGTGGTTTCGAGCAGCTCATATTCTTTACGACCCACAAATGCAGAAAAATAAAGATGTATTGAAACAACCAGCTAAAGAGACTTTTTAAAAAGTTTCTTTACGTCAAAAATGTGACATTATTTAAGTAAAAGGAAAAAAAAAAAAAAAGAAAAAATAAAGTCTTGGGGAAATTTTTTTATTTCACAATTTAAAGACAATGTCCTTTCTCCCTGTCTGAGCTCCTTCCATTTGAGGACTAAAATACTAAATATTTTTCCTGCTGAAGAAAGCACGTCCAGGGGAAAGAGTGAACTCATTTTTTGTCTCTACCTTAGTGCTCCCACCCTAAAAAAGAACACACAAAATGAAAATTAAATACAAAAATCAAGAATCAGAAATCATGCTCTCCTCTTTCATTATGTTACAAGGTATAAGTTATCCTCCCAACTGGGTGAGCATTTCTAGTGAAAGCAAGTCCAGGACAAAAATGACCCAGCCTTAAAATGAAATGCTATCCTGGGAGAAAGCTTAGATTTTGCTGAGCTCAAGCTTTTAGACATTTGCTAATCAAGCCCCCGCTTTGCTCCGCAAATTGCCATTGAACTCACATCTTGGGCTGCAGGCAAAGGAGTCACAGCAGCACAGTGCACACCAAAAAACCAGCCTGCCCAGGACAGGTGGACAGTTTGACCTTTGAAACAGTTGGGCCTTTTCATTTTCTGTTTCTAAAGCCTAGAATTAAATACTGGCCTCAATGGAACAACCTTGAAAGAGGCCTTCAGATAGCACAACCTGTGTCTGTTGCACAGTAATGCTCACAGGCCTGAAAAGCAAACAAACCTCTATTGTGTTTGATGCTGCCCCTTCCCCCATGATTGCTGGTTTAACACATACAAAGCCAGGATAAAGGAAAGGGGCTGTTATTATCCTCTGCCACGTCTCCACTCTATGGGCTAAGAACCAGGGCAGAAGGTCCCATGACTTATTCTTGGACGCACACCCAAAGTCTGTGCCAGCAATGGTATTTAACCCAGCTCTTTGTCTCAGGCCAATGTTTCATCAATAAGACCCATTTCCCTCCCCCCCACTAGGTTTATTTCCAAACAAATGCACATTTTCAGGCTGTCCCTGCTGTTTAGCTATGGCACATCATCCCTGTCAGCCATTCTTTGGCATCTGCCAAACCAACATGGCCATCGTTTGTTAACAGCTTTGTGCCTCTGAGAACATCGTCATTGTCATGATGCTCCACTAAGATCAAAGGTCCCAACCAAGATGGAGGTTTGGTTGTCTTAAACAAACCATTTCATAAAGTTAAAACTCTTCTAACAGAGCCAACACATAACCAACTTTAGGTACAGCACATCCTTGGCTGTGGATGAGCTACTGCTGTTGACACAAGTCATCATTCCTGGGAACAAGGAGACAATTCCCCATGGCACCAAACCATCGTTCTTGCAGAAAATGTTGTTTGTGATTGGGACAGACAAGTTCCCTTTGCCAGAATGGAGACAACTCTGGTATGGGCACACCCACCTCATTCAAATCACTGTGAAGCAGCAGTATCATTCTCTAGTGGAGACCTGCTTTGGCAGAGCCAGAGATTAAGCTGATGTCTCCCAACCCTGTACTAAATGAAGACAGATATGAGCAATGGGAGTGCCTGGTCAGGTTCCATGAGGAATATAAGATTTTTATTGCAGGAGAGACTGCTAATTTTAACTCCATCCATATTAATTAAGTCAAACATGATTTTTCCAGATTCTCCAGCAGTCTAAATAGAAAAGCTCGTGTTTGTTTTCAGGAAATTAAGTTATTGTTTTGAAAATTCTACGTTCATTTGTGTGTCGTGTCACAGCTAGTCCTGAATCCCACCTTTCATAATAGAGATGCTAACACTAATGGGATCAAAACTGGCTTCAGTCCTGCTGTGGGGGCTGTGCTGTGACTATATCTGTCAACAAGCCCATCTTTTGTGAGGTTGTTTTATATATGTGTACACACACATACACATATAAATATCTATATATAAATATATAGATATATTTGGGTTTGTTCTACAACTGAATGAAAACAAAGCTTCCTAAATTTGTTTCGCTCACAGGAAGAAAATGATATGACAATCCATTCTGGAGCACAAGAGCTCTCCTAATAAGAAACGTAGCTCCAACAAACCAGCTTTTACCGACTAAGGAAGATATAAAGAAACACAAGAAAAGAAGAGCTGGTTGGAAGATTTCAGAGCAGCTGACGAGGTGAGGATATCACAAATATTGCAGGGGAGGATGGTGCTGTCACTGCTTTGTGACTCCAGTGGCACTTGTGACCTTTGGGGCAGTGTATTGGGGTATGGAGGAAAGCCCATGTCCATCAGTATGGGCAGAAGGCATGGAGAATGCAAATTCCCCTTGTGCCACCCCTATTTAACCAGAGGCATGTTCTGCTACAGAGGTTACAGTCACAGGCAACATCTATAGCAGGGACATGGTCTGGCTTCAATGCCAAGGATAAAGAGCTGAAACTAGATCTTCCTATAGACTCTCAGACTGACTTCGTGTGATGTATCTTGCCACAAAATCATTTTTTGCCTCTTTGCATGGTTTTGCACTTCCTAAGAGCTGGACCAGAAATGGGAGTAAGGAAACATTACATACAATGATGACCTCTCAGCACTTCCAGACATCAGTAAAGGAAAGGTGGGAAAACTTGCAAGAAGTCCAGTTTTCCAGAATAGAAGTGTTTGGATGAATACAGTATAAGCCATATGGAGCAAAACTGGGGGAGCAGAAATGGAACCTTCTTCTAAGACCACTTATTGCCTTCTGGGATAGGACTATGCCTCTTCTCTGCTCTGTCCTGGTACAAAATTCCTTACCAAGGAACCCACAAGCTCATTTTGGTTAAGGCAGGAGAAGGCCTCATTCTGTTGAGGAAATCTGCTCAGAGCAGGGGATTTTACGCCTTTGAGACAGCTATTAGTGCTGGCAGTCCAGACTCAGAACCCCATCACGTGGGTTATTTACTTTTGGATAAGGATTTGTGGTTTATTTGGAGTTTTTTTCTGTGCTTCTTCATTTCATACCCAAGTGAAGACAGAGCCCATTGAACTGAGATGCCTTTTCTATGACTTCACCATTTCCATCTCTTCTTTTCTCTCTGCATGTTGCTGAGAAATCATCATCGTGTCCTCAAGGGGAAAGATTGCCCCCTCACTTTACAGTTGCCCCGAATTTTCCTTTCTCATTTTCTCTTTGCTCCTCCATTTACCTCCACAGCTCCCAAAGGAAGCTATAAAGAGAAAAAATTTTCTTTTCCTTCCATAAAGCAGCCTAAATTGACATTTTCCATTGCCTATATAATCCATTGCCCAAAATTTAGGTCAAATTCTCAGCCAATATAAAGCTCACAAATTTGTACTCTATCATTTCATGGCAGCTGAGAATTGAAGCAAAATATGTCTGAGAAGGAAGAAAAAATGAGCCTCTGTTTTCAGACAGTCCTGGCTTCACAAACCAGTCATTTTCAATGCTGCTGGAAGAAACCATCCCTCAGGTAAGATGGGCAAGAGACTGTCCAATGCAGAAAACAGGGTTTTTATATATGTTAATATGACCTCTGTACCTCTGCAGTAAAACTAGATGCTATTACAGCCAGGCTAAAAACCTCTAGGGTTAAAAGAACAAGCAATCAGTCTATCAATTTTTTTGTTTCTTTTCATGACAGCTTTTGTGGTCACTTTTATCTTTACAAACTCTAAGGCCGTTGACACCTACCAAAAGCGTTTCCTGCCCTCCTGCCTCAACACACAAACATTTCTGCCTGCAGAGGAAACACTGATGAAAATGTGTTGCCCTGCATCAAATGTACCAGGGGATGCACAAAACATGGAACCAACATGGAAGCCAAGGAACAGATGGATAAAACAGGCTGGATTTTCATCACTGGTGGCCACAACAACAGTCATAGAAAGTGTAATAAGCACGGTGTTTCCGAGAGGATGTGAGGTTATGGGTCCAGCAACATCGGTAAATGGTGGCTGCTCCTCAGTTTGACCACATAATAAGCTAAACTGCTGTATTTTCCACATTGCTCAGCTAAACAGCTTAAATTGGGCCCTCTCTCGAAGGCTAAAAGGAATCAATTTCATCCTAAACAATTCCAAGGCCAACCTGACCAAAGCCTCTCATTCATGCCAGTTAAAGTCAAAAGCTTTATGGCTCATTATTGTTCAATATTTGCCAGAGGACTGAAGAGCAACGACCTTGTTTCCCTTGTCTGCCCACTGCAGAGCTGACCAGCTGCTGGTGACTGGGATTGCTCAGGAGTCAGGAGCTCCCTGGGTCAATCCTCCACCACCAGCTTCACCTCATTGCAGCTCTTCACCTTCTCATTACCTGGAAACTATTAACTCCCTGGTCTGCGCTCCCTTCCAGGGGCCACTCTGCAGAGCTTATTGCTGACCATTTCCTAGTATGTTCTTTCATCTGGTGAAAGAGCTTATTTAAACAAAAATCTGAACAGTTCTACTCTGCCAGGCACTGGCTGAAAATATGTTAGTAGGTGCTTTGTCATGAGCAAATCCAGGCCAGAGTTTCCCTCTAAGGTTCCTCGAGTTGCAGTTATGAGATCCTCAGTTTTCAGCCAGGTAGGTAAAAATCTTTCACATTTTCACGAATGGGGAAACTGTGGTGGAGCAAAGAGAGTAAGAAACGAGCCCAAGATCAACAGTGGTATTTTTTTGTGGCGGAGTGAAGAGCCAAGCTCAGAACTCGGGCCACGCAGTGGGGTGCTTTCACCACACCACCCTCCTTCCTTTGCAAGCTGTGTTAAGGGGCGACACTTCAAACCCAGTGGCACCAGTCATCCCACAGAGAGCAAAGCACTGCCCAGGGTCAGTGGCTGGATTGCTAAAATGCAGAAGTAAGACACATCACATACACCTCCTGCAGAAAGACAAGCATATGGTCAGGGCTGGAGTGTCCCACCACCGTCTGAGGCATAAAAAGCAAAAATTTGGCTGCAAAGAAAACTACACAGACAGCTCATGAAAACCATTGGAAACAGCCCTGTCATTCAGCTCAGGGCCTGACAGATCAGACCACCCACTCCAGTACAGGCACCACATACCTGGTAATCAGTCAGGGAGGAACTCATTTCACCAAATTTCAAATGCCTGCAAGGTAGAGCTGGCCACCCTTGTGTTCTTCAATAGGTGATCTAGGTGATCTTTCAGAAGACACTTGTTTGACCTAATTCAAAGCTCTATTTTAAGATAAGTAGAATTATAACCTGGATAACAAATTAAAAAAATTAAAAAAAANAAAAAAAAAAAAAAAAAAGCAGCTACAGAGTCTGGCTCAGATGGAAATATCTATGGTTCCTGAGTCTACTTTTGATCACAACATGACAAATAGGAATTAACTTAAATTAAGTAGAATTGTTTCAAAAACCTTTGAAGTGATGCTTAGTCCAAAGCAGCTTTCTTTTATTTTATATATATGTATATGTGTGTGTATGTGTGTAAATATATATGTATATTTTCCATATGTATATTTATGTATATTATATATATACATATCTAAAAACAATTTTTATGTGTATAAAATATATATGTGATTGAAGAGCAATATTATTAGGCCACAGTAAAGAGCTGATAATCAGGATCATGGGGAATGTTTCCATTATGAAAGATGGTAAGTTGAGTGGTTCTGATGCAGTCGCATTTATCTGCAGAGAAAGTTCATATTCTCATTTTCCTCTGAGCATAGTGGGAATCAAAGTGTAAAGAAGAATCCCTCCCGATCTTCTTAGTCTCTTCGTCTGGTCAACTCTATACCCTAAACATCCTCTTTGTGGTCAACTGGGGTTATATCCACAGCTGACTGTGGCAGATTAGGGCTTTCTGTTCCTATCTCCTCTCTCCTTCTCTGGTGTTTCTGGCACATTTTCTTTTACACACAGAAAATTCAACCAAAACAATAACCTGACTCCAGTTTTGCCTCCTGCTGGCAATGGAACACCTCAGGTGGCTGAGTTTCTGAAGAGCCTCAGTGCAACTTCTGTTTTGGGAAACTGCTTCTATTATTTGGACTCAGACCTATCTGTCTGGGGTGGAGGATGGCCATAATAGTCACCAATTCAGTGACCTTTTGCAGAAGTGGCCAGGCATGGCTGAAACAAGTAACAGAGTTTGTCCCTTTCAGTTCTCAGTCTCCTCCTGAGTGATCCTGGACAGACCTTACTTTCAATCACTTCCCATTGTGCCAGATTTAACTGTGTAGGTTGAAATGTTATGCTCTGGATATCTGCTACACACTAGAAGGTTCAAGCCAATGAGACAAAACATTTCAGGAGATTTAGTGCACAAGACAAGGGAAAAATACATTCTTTTGCCCACATTGAGGAAACTGTCCCACGAACTGCAAGGCTGAGGAAATCTGGTATCACCTTAACACACAACTTTCAGTTGCTAACAGAACTCCCCTCCAATCCCCCTTGTTCCTCCCATGGTTTCTGATCTGCCCCACTGGACAAGCAGAAAATACACCATGGTTTGTCCTGAGCCCTGTGCCTATGGACAGACTGGACAAAGTTTAACCTCTTCTCCCCATTTTCAGAACACTTGCATGCATCTCTATCCTCTGCTCAGCCATGAAGTTTCACAAAACTTGCAGGAATTTTATTGTATTGGAGGTCTTCCCTCTTCTCTCAAAATTGATTTGCAATTAGTCAAGAGATTAAAAGAACAATGACGGGCATAAGGAATAATCACATAATCATCCTTTTCATGTAGATTTAAGTCATTATTGGTGCTTATTTAGTGACATTACCAACTCTTCTTACAGCTTATTTAATACCATATTTGTATATTAACATGTTCCTAAATATTGAGGAGAACTGAAAATGAATAAAAGATACAATCTAAAGTTTCCAGGTCCAAGGGGAAATATTTGAACACTTCTGTGGACCTTTAGATCAGGTCCATAAAGAGGAACAGAACTTGATAGGTACCTTTAAACTGGGATTCATTTTGAGGAAACAAAGCAATAAACCTTAGATTTTCTAAAAAGATGATAATTTCAACAGTGTTTCTTATCTCTTGGGTCCAACCACTCTGCAATTTGAAAAAATATCCAGCAAATTATCTCTATTAGCATGATGAGTTGCATTAAAGTGAGCAGTTGTGCACTGGGACACAGCGGGGAGAGAAGGTGCTGGTGTGAATGCATTTAGAGCAGCTGTTAACAGAGAGGGTGAGGGACTGTAATAGATCCCATGCTTACAGCTTTGCTGGCATGCCACAGGAACTGGGAGGATGTCCTTGCCAGTCACAGAAGAGATGGTTTCTGGGGAGAATTAGTGCGTTGCCTTCCAAGTTTAATGGCTTTAAGAAGCCCAGCCCGGGCGTTGGTTGCAGGGGGATTAATGTGACACAAGCAGCCTCTGAGAGCCTGCTGCGTGCAGTGACTTGGGGCAGGGCAGGAGAGCCATTCATCTGATATTTGTTTGCATTTGGAAGTGCTGCATTGGATGTGGCAGATAAGGCCGAGAGAGTGTCAATGGGCCGAGGGAATGTCATAGAAGACCTCAGCTTTGCTTCTAGTTGGGAACCCACTTTGCCATTTTTTTTTATGTTTGCATCAGGAGGAAAACAGGTATAAGACTCCCTGACTGTCCACACAAATGAGGATAAGGTGGAAAGACAACACTAACTTCTGCTTCACTTCATTGTGAGGGAAAGGATCACTCTTCCAGTGTTGAGGTTTTCTAGTTTTAGCAGGCTATTTGTTACTAGGAGTAACTGATGTTAGTCAGAGATATGCTCAGTTACATCACAGCACTGGACTTACACTGTACTTTACAAGTTGTGGGAAGGATGTGCAAAAGTAAAAGCAGAATCAGAGAAACAGCAGGGAACTTCTTGCTTGTGATTGCTTGATGTTTGAGTTTCACCAGATAGGAAGCTCTTCCTAGATTCCATAGGTGATTCAAAAGGAAACTCCTTCTCATTTCACCCCTGAATTTGGTCTGCATCTTTCATATTTCCTTACAAATTTGTTTTGAGCAGCAACAGAAAAGAGGATATTGCTACCCAAGGAATATACAGCATCATCTCTTGCTAAGGCCAGCAAAACCCATCTTCTTCAGTCACCTGGCTGCATCTGGTCTTTTCCAGCAGTGAGTGAAAACGAAAAAGTGTCAACAAGAGCCTGCATGAAGAAACATTATCTAAAATGAAGTGGAATGCCTGGTAACTTAAGAGAGAAAAGTTAGTGGTCACTGCCCAGATTAGAACAAATACTCCTATATAAGGCACCAGCTAAATGATATCTTCAGGACACTCGCAGATGAGGTACCAGCATGAAAATAATTTTTGAGTGTTTTTCTGATGTGGTCCTTATGGTTCAGTTAAAGCAGGTAGANAAAAAAAAAAAAAAGTGTACTGACCACTCTTCCCCCTGCACTATTTGTAATGGATGTCAAGAAGACAACAAATCCCAGTTAGTCATCCAGCTTGGCTAATGAGCAACACTGTGCAAACCCTTTGTTCTGCACACACTATTTTGGCTGACGACATACCAGCAAATTAGTTCAGAAACTCTTAGAGAGCAGAGCTGCAGTGTTATTATCAATTCTTCTTCCACCAGCCCTTCCTCCATCACAAGAAGGAACACACAAGCAGGCCTTTTCATGTGCCCCAAAGTGTCTGAGGTGCCCATCAAAATGAACAATTCATCCTCCCGGTGTTGCATGAAGAAGTCCCTGCTCCCTGGCAACTGCATAAACTTCCTGAATACAACATGCATGTAATTACCAGCAGCTCTAAGGTTAGCATAAATCAAAGTGAGAAGTCAGCTGCCAGGGGCACTTCAGAAGCAATGCCCACGTCTCAAATGGAGCTGAGCTAAAGCAGTAACCCCATCCAAGTCCCTGAATGGGCCATGGCTTGTAATGGGCTGGCACAAAGCTACATTATCCCACAGACTGCACCTGCTTCCAGAGCTGCTGTGGCAGTAGCAAATAGAGATGCCACCTGGCAAGATGGCATTTCCTGAAGCCTGAAATGACAGGGCAAAAAAAGAAAATTCCCAACAAACAGATGGTGCCTGCAGAAATGGCAGCTATATGGAAACAACAAAGGGCATTACAGCGACCACAAACACACTGCTTCAGCCCTCTCTAAACTGTCACACACATCCTTAGTGGGTGGTAAAGACAGGCCTAAATTCAGGTGCCTTCTCTCCTAGGAGAAAGGGATCTTGTTTTTCAAGTTCACTGCTCCTCAAACTGTATGAAAAAGATTAGAATCACAAAGACCTACTGAGCAGTGTCTGTCCCTCAGGATAAAGACAGCAAAAAATAAAACCCAGGGACTGACGGTGCTAAAAACAGGCCATCTGCAAAGGGATGTAAATGTGACTGTGCCCCCAAGTCATGGCTTACCGTCCTGGAAAGCTAAAACATGCTGACTGAAAGCATGCAATTAGTGCCAAGAAGAACATAAAGTATGGGAATACAAGAAGTGAGGAGGTGGTCGAATTTGCAAGAGGAAAACAAGAGCTTGTTTATCCCAATGAATTAGTTGCAAAACATGGAAGTAACAAACAATCGGAGGTGCCTCTGCCATGGGTTATTGATTCTCATGGTGTCCAGCTCCAGTTGCAGCCACCAGTTACAGAATAAATAGCCTAAAAGGAGAATTACTTCCTGACCCACAATAGTTATGCCCTGAAACACAAGAGTTTATGTCTTTCCCATAGCTCTTGTTTACGTAGTATTTAAAATGTTATGATTATAATGCTGGATTGTTCTGTCATCTACTGAAATAACTCATCTCCATAAGGCAAATTATTTCTTCAGTCACGACCCTCAAGATTTCACAATAGTGTTGAAATAGTAACTGCATCTCAAGGATCTGAAAGGGCTTTGGAAAACATGGACAAGATCCTGCCTCCCTTGTCAGGAGATGCCCCAAGTTCATACTGATGGGGCCTCTAGAGTTGCAGTGTCCTTGGGAACTGAAGTTACCTTCCCATGGGAAGAATACATAAAATCAGCTTGCAGGTGGCAAGATTCTCTAGAAATTATCCCTGGACCACCATTTTGAAGAAACAATACATTCATTCTTAACCCCTGTTAGTGTCACTGCCCTGCAATCCTGTGGGTTGCCCTGGTCCACACCACACACTTCCAAGCTGTGGCCCCAGGTCCTTTAACGTGCTAAACCAGAGGCAGACACTGCTCAGCTCTGTTCATCATTTAATCCAATTTCCTGAGCTCTAGTAGATCATTTAGGAACATGGCAAAGGGTTGTCTTCTTTTTTTGTTTTAAAGAAAATCTGGAGCAGTCTGGCCCAACCCAAGGACTGCAGGTCATGTATTTGTCCTGGTATTATCTGTTCAGGGGATCAGTCTCCCTGCCTCAGATAAGACATTCTTTTGTGTGGCAATTGGAGAGGACCAAGGAGAATGAGTTCCCTTTCCCATGTGCCATGTCACATCATTTTTTATCCTGGCACATTGTGGTTTTGCCCAGTTGGCTTGAAACCCTGAGAAGTGCTAAACTGGGGAAAGCAATACCAAAAGAAATCTGCAGAAGTTTTAGGCTGAATCCTGGTGAGAAGGCAGGCAGTGTGGTGCTTTGGTGATGGCTACAGACTGTGCGTGGAAGGGACAGCAAACCCCTGCAGTCCAGGACTCTGGTGCCACTTTGTGCTGCCCTTTTGTGAATACTCCATTTCAAGTTCATTCTGGCCACTTGGCACTCACTTTGGATGCATCATTTCTGGTGTCTTGCTCTGTTCTAACCACAGACATGCCCTTCCTGAAACAATAAAAGTGAGACACCCATGCCATCATCTCCACAGGCATCAGCTAACCCCAAAGACATGAACAGAAAGGTGCAAAGACCTAATCTACATATTTCCTATGTTTTATTTCCCCAGAGCTCTCCCCTTTTGTGCTATGATTCTTACATTTTCCATATGTCCAAATATCACTAGGAAAACTTTCAGCTTCTGCCTAACCCATTTATCCAATCAAACATTCCTTCATCCCAACCTTAGTGGTGTCACAGGGCTGGATGACCCTGGTGTCCTGTGTAGAAAGACTGTAAGGACCTGTGTGGTACTTACACATCCCGTTTCCATGTGGCATGCTACAGACTATACATCATGAAGAGACCTACATGTATCCTCGTGTATATATTTTCCCTGTCTGGTTTTCATTTTACAAGGAACATCCCTTTATTGATGTCCTCACTCCCTCTGCATGCCACACAGAATGTCTTCCTGGCTCAGCACTCACAAAGACCAAAGTCAGCAATCATTTACAGCTTGGGCTACAGTTTTGGAGAGGCATCTCACTCACACTCATCTGGGTAGAATACACAACACTGAGGAATTTCTCTTCCCAGAAGGACACCAGAGTTTTCTGTATCAACCTGAAGAAGTTTCACATCCTTGCAGAATAACTGCAGTGTGCTGAAATCTCAGTGAGATCAACAGGTGAGCATCTCATACAGGGTTTAAGCTTCTCTTCAGGCAGGGCTCATCTTGAAGACAGCCTTTATCTTCTTTTTTTCCCCCTCAGGAACATGCTGATCCACTGCTGCTGCATTATAACTGCAGGAGGTTCATCTCTGTCGGTCTCTGTTGTGAGACCAGGGTGGGTGTCCCGGGAGAAGTTGACAAATGAGAGTCAAGAAGATGCACAAGTTGAAAGATGAAGATGAGAAGAGATGAAAACAATTCAAACAAGAAGCACTTGAGATGACCAAAAAATCAATCCAGTGCCTGGAGGGGAAAAAAGTACTAAGACTTAAAGACAGAAACTTTGGCCCAAGGGCGAATGCAAAATTATCACATTCCCAAAACCGGATCCAGTCACAATGCCAGATGTAACACAGAAATAGTTCAGAACCAGAACATAGCTTTCCATTGCCTATCTATTTCTGGGATAATCAGTACCATGGGGGAAAGGGAAATAGAAACACTATAAAGTTTATCTAAGGGATGGAAACACACCCAGTATTTGACATGAGAAAAGAAAATGTGCTATTATCTAGCATGTGTACTGCAGGAATGGCCATGGGCCCAGTCTGGGATCAAGGTCTATTGCACTGAACTGCCTGAGTGCACATGGAGGGGCTGAAGTGAATCCCACCATCTGCTCTGAGCAGAACATGTAAAGGCTGATGGTTTAGGGTTTACCCCAAACAACTCAGAAATTAATGAAAAGCCTCTAATAATCCATAAACCAAAATTCAGCAAATGCTTTCATGTTTTGCCATCTTCCTCTGAAGTACATCACAGAAGATAAAAGGCTGCAGCCTCAGCTGGTCTAAAAATTTATTGAGCTCAGGTGAAATGTTCCCATTTGCTACCACTGGAGAATTAGGGTCCTAAAATTAGTTGATCTGCTTCAAAGATGTTGGAAGTTAGAAATAAAGGTCTTGCTAGATCTTTGGGCAAAGGCTGCAAGAGAGAAGACTTTGCAACTTCACATAAATGGAAAAACTGATCCAGAGAGTGGGGCAAGAGGGTTAGAGAGAAAACCAGAGAGACCAAGATTTCAGGAGTGGCTAAGGACTTCGGATGTGCCATTTCTATGAAACTCAGCTTAAAGAAGACCAGGTTGTTCAATTGTGACTCAGTAGAGATTCAGTGCAGGCATCAGGAGCAAGGAGGTGATAACAAACCTGAGAATCAGCATGGCTGGTACCAACTCCTGGCTCTGCCGGCTGCCATTGGGTAAAATTCACTGCCTCAGTTTTTCACATTCCAACCTAAGCTGTCTTGACTATAAAGCATGACAACCTCTTTGAAGAAGGACTTGCCTACCATTCTGGATGGGACCCCTCCTACCTAAATTTAGATACCAATAAGATAGTTAAACTCCAGCTTCCCTTGCAGCTGATGAAGAGAAAGAGACTTTCTCAGGATATCATTTTTAGTTGACTATTCCATGATGTCCCACTCTCAACAGTAACAGTATTCTCTGTAGTGCTTCCATTGCCTATAGCTCTGATGTAGATACCACACTTGGCCACCTAAATCCCAGCCTGCATGTCTCTGTTTCTATTTCAAGGAGCCCAGATTCCAGTCAGGAGCTCCATATGCATCAATAACACAAGTAATGTCAGATGCATCTGAGCCCCTTGAGATAATAGGCTCACAACCACCAGTTATTTAGGGACTCAGCTCCTACCCTGTGCCATAGCTGGGAAACCACTGGGAGTCAGGGACCTAAATGCCTTTGTGGATCAAGACTGAAATTCCAGACTTATTGGAAGTGGAAGGGCAATGACCCTTACTCACCTTCCAAGGGCTTCAGCAGAGTTGTTGTGGTTTCATACTCTAACATCCCCTGATGCTGATCTGCTGACCTCAGGGGTCCTGGGATGCAGCCCACACTTGGGGCAGGATGACAATTGGCCTGTTTCTTGTTCCCAAGAACCAGCCTATAATCAGAAACTGGCAAACCTCAGAAAATTTGGTGTGCCATCCAAAACGTTCACATGAAAACATTAGGGCCAGGAACTGGGATCCAAATCTGCTGGGAGCAAACAGGGCCTTCTTACCATAGCAGGGCAGAAAGTGCAAATAACAATAGGCATTTTGTGGTGTTTCACTTTGAGCCCCCACTGGAGCCAAGGAGCACACACACACCATCTGCAGATGTATTTTAGACTGAAATGAACCTTTTTTTCCTACATACCGGGGTGAAAAAAAAAAAAAAGGCTGGGAAAAGGCTCTGGATTGTCACTTGCATCTATTCAAATATAGCTAGCCAGTCACTAATGACAATCTACATTGAGACATGTCCAAAACACAAACCAACCCTTTGATGGAGCTTTATAAAAGTCTGAATAATAGGGGTTTGGGCTTTTTTTTTTCCTCTCCTCTTCTTTCTTTTCCTGTCAGTTCTTCGGGGTCCCCAGATCAGAAGCAGGAGTGCCAAAATACAAGGGGAACTTCCCATCCTGCCAGGTCCCCTCAAAGCAATGAATACTGCTATTCTTCCTGTCCCACAGCTTTCACCAAGGCCTCTGTTGCTTCAATTCCTCACTGTCCCACAGGGCTGTGAGCACACACACCTCCCTGGTGATCAAGGCAACTTGTTAGTCTGCCACGGGCAAACTTCTGTCAGGTAACAACTACTCAAACTTGATTAAACATCAGCCTGCGGGGCACTCAGCCCTTCTTGTGTGGCTGACCTGATGTCTTGGGGGAATTTAAGTCCTGCACATCTGCTCTGAAGAGGGACTTGTGTGTCCAAATAGTTGTTGAAATATTTCTATCTAGATATGGTAATCTAATTAAAAAAGAATAAAAATATATATATCTACCCTACAAACTTGTCTTTTTTTTTTTTACCTCTAGACTATCACCTCTCAAATTTTCAACACATAAAGACCTTGATTTCAGACCATAAAAGCACTTCAGGTTGGGGCTCTCCACTGTATGCAGGCATGTTTTTTTGACTCTGCTGCCAGAGTCTGCTTCAGTCCAGTGAGAGAAACACTGGCATGTGTCTAGAAATACCCCAGGATTTCTTGCTTTGCTTTTCACGGTTGCACTCATACTTTTATGCAGAAACAATCCAGAGAAACACAGAGTTGCCACATTTGTGAGAGGGCCCTGGTTGTGAGGGGAGCACCAAAGTTTTGCTCCTGATGATGACTCTACAAGTCCCTCTCTGAAGTCAGAGAAAGCCAAAAGCTTCTTCTCTGTGGGCCTCTATAGAAAAGGGACCACCTTCAAACCCTACCTGAATTTGGAGGTGAAAACCAGGAGCCAGACAGAGGGGAACTGCAGGTTGATCTTTGACAGCCAGCTCAGCCATGGACTGTTCTGGCAGGATCATCTCAGAATTTTCACCACTCTGGTTGTTCTCTGTAACTGTGTAAGGGAACACAAACAGAGGCAGCAGACACTCTGGCTGGCCTGATAAGATTAAGTAAATTTCTAAACATAATCATTTCAAGAGAGACACCAAAATGCCTGAGTTTGTCTCCTTTTCCTTTATACCCTCTTCCTGACTCCAAGTAGAAAAAGCAAAACAGAAAGCCTCTGATATTTCTGGTTTAAACCTTCGCACTACACTGGATAGGAAATGCTTCAAAACTGCACTAGATACTCAGTGCTAATTGAGCCTCTGAGTGCAGGACAGTTTATTGAACCAGACTGAGCTAAGCCACCAGTTACATTCTGCATGACCTTCTGAAGAGCCTTTTCATCTCTATCATTTTAATTCCACTCTTCCTTTTAATTAAACAGTTTATTTTCCAGGATAAAGAGGAAATCCAAAATGCCATTACTTGGGAATTTTCAAGTAGTTATTGTCTTGCAAAGTCTATTCCTGGACACTTGAGGTTTTATAATAGCTCGATACTAACTAATGAATGTTTGTAGATCCATTTGTAGAACAAATGTAGGTTTGTAGGAAGGTCCTATGGAACCACAGAAAGGCTGAGGGGATGCCAGAGTATTTGAAATCAGTAGTAAGTGGACTTCAGCAGGATCAGGATTAATTCTACTGGGTTTTTTGTCCCTCTACTTCTCTCTCCTAAAAACCCAACTGGAATACTCAGTCCAGCTCTGGGGGCCCCATTATAAGAGGTATCTGCTAGAGGAGGTCCACAAAAATTAGGAGAGGGCTGGATCACCTCTGCTCTGAGGAAAGGCTGAGACAGTTGGGGTTGTTCAGCCTAGACATGAGAAGGCTCCAGAGAGACCTTATTGTGACTTTCAAGTACTTAAATGAGCTTACAAGAAAAACAAGGACAGACTTTTTGGCATGGCCCATTGTAATAGGACAAGGGGCAGAATCTGGAAGAGGGCAGATTTAGACTAGCTATGAAGCACAATTTTTTTTACAGTTAGGATACTGGAACACTTGAACTGGTTGCCCCAGAGGTAGCTGATTCCCACCCTGAAAATGTTCAAGGTCAGGTTGGACAGGGCTCAGAGCAATATGATCTAATTGAAGTGTCCCTACTCATTGCAGGGCATTTGGACCTTTAATGGTCCCTACAAACCCCAAACATTCTATGATTCTATGCAAATAAGATCTAAATCTGTTCCCACCACACATTTCCATGGCAGATCCCATAGCTACCACTGTCAGTGCTTCACTGCCTTTCTACTACTCCTAATGTCCAAAAGGATTTTCTACTGTAATTTATGTTCATTGTTTCCTGTCTTAGTTTCATATATAGGCAATGTATAATTAAGAAACCAAACCTTGAGGTCTTTCCAGTCCTGAATTCTAGGGTGTCAGCCACCCTAGATCTGATTTTTATTTTTTTGTTGTTGTTGTTGTTGTTTTGGGGGGGGGTTCCCCTTTTTTTTTTTTTTTTCTTTTTGAAGCCACAAGTTAAGCTAAACATGGGATCTAAATGTCTCTACTTGTCCTCAAGGGAATGCAAACCTAGAGTCTCAGGCTAGGAGCAAGCAGCCAAGCAACAGGGCAAATCTTACTTCTCTTTATTCTAGCAAGAACCACTGTGAAAACTTGAGTGAATTGCATCTTTGCTTTTAAATACTATAAGAGAAGAAATGTAGACTGGTTAGAAAGTAAAAGGCTTCAGAAGAATACTGCTGGGCTACAGGGCAAAGTCCTGAGCACATATATCCCAGGACTTGAAGCAAGACATTGCTGGTAGGAGGGAGGAAACGTGGGCACAACAGGAGCTAAAGCCTCCTCTGTGAGGCCTGGGGCTTTTCCCAACTCAGACAGAATGCCCTTTTGGCAAATATTTCAGGGTCTCAGAAAATGCTGGGTGATATCTGCTTGGCCCTCCACAAGCAGAGCTGAAGCAAGGGGTGGGGAGGAGAAGGTGCTGCTCTGTTCACCTGTGCCCCTTGCAGTTACCTGGCAGAGCTCTGGCCTGGCCCTTCCCAGTCTGTTCTATGATTCAGCTCTGTGGATAATGACTACAAAGGACATTTTGATAATATTCCTTATTTTATCTCTTTCAAAGATTTCTTACAGAAACCTACCTTTTTTCTGCTTCGCTGGTTTAACTCCCCTATGAACTCTGAATTCCTGAATTATGAAATTGTAGACAATACAAGAGGAAGGTTATGAACCAGTGGTATTTTGGCTGCCCCATCAGACATGCTTTTGGACCAGCAGTTAATCCTCTTAATAATTTCTCACCACTTCGTCTACTGACGCAAGCAGAGTGTCTGTCTGATGGTCATTGTAGGATCTCTCAGGCTGTGCACTTCAGAGAGCCTGTAAAAACACAGTGCTTTAATATGCTTAAATCCTCCCCAGCTGAAAAGAGAGCAAAAGAGAGACATCCCATGTCACCACCAAGCCCATCTGTTTTGACTGAGGCAGGAGCAGTGGCTGTGCTGCATGAGTACTCATCAGTGCCTGTCCAGGAAGATTTGGTAATGAATTCCAACTCATGCAAAAACATGATTTATCTGGTGAATAGTGACTGGTGCCCAGCACAAGAGTCAAGGCACTGGTTTGCTTTGCTTGTGTAATCCAAACCTCTAACCTTCCCCCTTGTATTTTGGCCTCTGCTTCATCCTCCAAGCTGGAGATGTTCCTTCAGGAATGTGATGAGACTTGAGATGGGGATGACAGCCTCATGGCTGCACTGGTCCAGCTCGTGGGTTGAATTCTGGAACATGGAGCAGCAGTCACTAAGCCCAGGCAAAACACAGGTCCCAGCTCAGCCTCAGCACACATCCAGACTGGGAGAAGAGAATCAGGAGCGTTTGGAAAGGTGTAAGTGTAGGATGGAATCAGCTCTCCACCTCTTTACAAATGTTACCACTTCAGCTGATTCATTGGGTACCAAAGCATCTTGCTCCTCCCTCTCCATCACTCTGAACCCAAGCTTATCAATTGCATCAGCCAGCTTTTCCTTCCAGCTCCTGCCAGGTCTGCTAATGTCAGCATGATGTCACATCTTTCCACCAGGGTCTCAGATATCTCCTCTGGAAGAAGGGACAGGACTCTGGGCAGGGATCACTCACTAATTTATCAGTTCCTCTGTTTCACTCTTCCTTTGACCCTTCCACCCATGAAAATAGTTTGGACAGTACACAGATTGAGTTTAGTACACAGTGCCCCAGCAGGTGCCTGTCTATTCTCCTGGCCAACAGTGACAGGCAGTTCGAGGCACTTGCTACTCAGTTTTTCTGCCCCAGCTCCCTGTACTGAGAAGCTGCTTTGATGCTAAAGCTGCATCCTGTGACTGGACACTACGAACATGGCCCCTCACCAACACTGTCTGAAAGATGTGATGCTCCCTTCAGTCTCTGAAACAGGAAAGAAATTTTTGAGCTTCTCTACAGTGGCCTGCATATCAATCCCCTTCACTCCCAGGGCAGTAAAATAGAGCAGCAGCACCTTTCACCTCAGCCGTCTGCTTTTCATTTTCTCCCTTAATCACAAGCAGATTTCAGCTATCAAGTGTGAAAGTTTAGCAGACCCAGAGTCCCCTGCAGAGTAGGAGATCTAAATTCAATGCAAAATTCATTTTGTGCCTGCTGATATACCTGATCCCTGTTTCGAAAAAGAGGATTTGCTGAATGTTTTACCCCATAGAGAGAAAGAAAAAGGGAAGATTTACACTCAAGAAAGGTAGTTTGAGCAAATACCAGCAGTACCATAGACAATCTCCTCCTGCTTCAGGAACAAAAAGCACCTTCTCTGTGATAAAAAGAAACACAAACCACAAAATAAAATGTGCTTGGTGACTGATTCACCCAGCTCAGTGCCAGCTGACCCCTGCTCATTCTCCTACGTGTTCTGCGTTTGCACAGCTCCTTGTACTGTGAAGAAATAACTTCACTCCAGCTCCTGCAGGATTAGTCCCAGTGGCCTAAAGCCTACCAGCAGGAGAAGGTGAGGAAGAAACAGGGATGCATGCTGGCTGCAGGAGCAGGCACGCTCCAGGTGTGCAGTCACATGGAGGTTTCCCACAGGGGGATCTGTGAAGTTGGAAGTGTCTCCAGCTGGAGGGTGCAGGTGGCGAGTCAGTGCAACCTTTTAAGAGCAGTGGGTGGTTTCTCAAAGCCAAATCTAACGCAAGGAATAATGCACAGCCCAGCAGGAACAGCTTCCCCAGGTGGGACAGTCTCCTCTGGAATTGTTCCTTCACCTCGTGGACTGCTTAGTCGGCCAGGTTGGAGTAGGGTGAGGAACAGGTCTGCTCTGAATCGTGCACCAGAGCACAGCAGGGAAGCTAATGAGGCAGGGATCAAATTCCCCAATGCCTGAGGGAGGAACAGATATATTAAATGCCTTTTTAAAAAAGTTTCTTTCACAGCCATCAGTCTCAGCTTTGCTTTCTCCACTCTTTTATTTATTTTAGTGAGTTTATACAGCTACAAACACTGTTCTACTGAGCTTGTCCATACACAGGAGAGGAAAACATTGCCAGGACATTGTAGTTGAGCACAACCCTTGACACACACACCCTGTGCCCCTGAGAGTGGGAGGAGCAAAGGGGCCATCCTCCTGGGAAAAGCTTGTGTGAGCAAGACTTTGGGGACTCACCGTTCACCTCCCAGCCATCTGGTTCCCTTAGGAAAATCTCACAGACAGGGATAGCTGCTACTACTTGTCTTCTCTCACTGTGCCTGGCAGCGTCCCACACATTCACCTTTTGAAGTATGTTCCCAAGGCTATGTTGGCCATATCAGTCGTCCCCCACCCCTGGACTCTTTGAATTTGCTGACGAGTTTTTCGTGCTCAGCATACCAATATCTCACCACTTGCATCCAGCTAAAACGCCACCTCTCCATTCATCTTATTCTTGCAATGTGTGTGTTGTTCTGATGTTTAAACTATTTAATATTTTTGTGTCTGGTGAGTGCATTGAAATTCAAATTGCAGCAGTCTCAAGACAGTTATGAAAACAAATCTCCAGCAGCGTATCTGTGTGATTTCTATTAATCTCCTCTGCAGCATGTCCCTTCTCTGAACCATTAGTTAGCATTATCTCTCCAGAAGTCAATCAAGATTAGGGTCTTAGCATGGTAAACATTGATTTTTGCACAAAAGAGCAACTGGTTCTTGGGAACTGAATAAAAAAAATGGGTAGGGGGGAAGTGAAATGACTTGAAAGGTACTTGATACGGTCACTTTTCTCACTGCCTGGCCCATGGCAGCAACGAGATCAAAATGTGTGTGAAGTTTCCCAGAACCCTCATTGATCAGATCTGCCCTCCTGGCCCTACCACACCTGAGCTGGGGATGAAATCCCCACATGCACATGGGGTTTCAGAGAAGTCTAAGTATTCTGTGGAGAAGTTTTAATTATTTTGTGCTTATTCTAGCATCAAGATACTTTTGTACCATAAGATTGACAGCATGGCGACTGTGGGACTGTAGCATGTGTTGTATTAAAATAACACCACACAGTGAATTTTAATGGTGATCAAGGGTGTAAAAAGTCTTAACAGTTTGGAATGTCTGTGCCTCAAGTTATTTTGCCATGCAGCAAAATAACACCACATGACTCAATATCTTTTGCTGCCTGACATTTTCTACAGTTGGCTGCTCCCAAGAACCGAAGGGATGGAAACAGGCAGGTATAAGCTCATCCCTGGTGTAGATGGGAAGGATTATTCTAGGAAGCTGAAGTGGCAGTGGGGAGGGGGTATTTATACTGAATTTGCTGTTCTGGCTAATAAAAGAGTTGAGGCTTCATGTCAGTTGTTGTCAAACTTGCCCTGGTCCTGTGTGATGCACACTTTCCCAAAACAGCCCACAATGGCACTCATGAAAACTGCCTTTGCTTGCTCTTCTGCAGAGACAAGACAAATGGCTTGTCTGCAGCAGAACAGCTTTGTCGCCTGCTGACACGGTGGTCCTGAGGACACTGCTCTGACCACTTCAGGAAAACAGACTGCAGTCTGCTGGGAAGCGAGGATGCTGTGGAGATCTGGAGATCTGAATAGCAGGCACCACCATGAGCCACCACCACCAGGGGTCCCAGCTTGCAGCTGGTACTACCCCTCCAAAAGAGACTTGTCTCCCTGACATGTGCACATCACTTTCCCAGCTTTTCCCTTAAAAAGCTTGCCTTTGCAATGGTCAGTTCGTCAGCAGCCAGAGCCACCTGAGGAGCTGCTGTCCCCTGTCAGTCAGCAAGGGAGGGCTCACAAGCAGCTGTGCCTTCTGGAGCCACCCCAGTTCCTTCAGAGGGCCTATGCCCAAAATCACTTGCTCAGATTGCCACAGTATTGACACACTAATCCCAAATTAGATACACAGAAAGCACAGCAAATTTAAGAGAATCTGAGTGTGTGAGTGGTCCCAAAGTTACTTGGGAACATCATCTCTCTGGACCTGTGCCTCATCAAACCTACAAAAGCCTCAAGTTCATGTCCCTCTGTGTCTCCCCATGCTCATCTCATTGTGCTTACACCTTGCAGCTATTATGAACCCGAGACTTTGTTCTTATGCATAATATTTTCCTTTCCAAAGACAGATGTAATAAACAGCGTTCTAAAGCACTGGAAATGCTCGGGAATAGTTTGTGCTCCAGGTAAGAGTCCACTTGTGTTGAGTGCCAAGCAGCCTAATTTGCTCCCTTAGCTACATGCTGGGAAACACTAACGCTTGGATAGATAGCTCTAATGCTGGAAGAGTGGCAAAAGCAAGAAAACCACATGGCATCAATTGACCCTGATACCACAGACAACCCCAGCATCCAGAGGGCCACCTGCAGACTCCAAACATGGCAAAGATGCCGAAGTTGGAGCAGAATATTGACAGAGGGAGATGCAATGCCAGAAACCCCCACACTCATGAGGCTGTTCAGTAAAGATGTAATCAGCAACTCAGAGTATCTTATGTACCTGGGAAAAGGTGGGCCAGAAACAGCCAGAATCCAGCTGCCAGGCAGACACACTGCCAGGCATGACATGGACATGACATGCCCATGTCATAAGCTTGGCTATTTGCTGTATGGAATAAAAGGAGTAATGATATTGCTGCTGAAATTAAGAGAGGTTAAAGGTCCATAGCTGATGGGAAAGGTACATTCTGGGGTAAAAGGTCACATCACAACTTACTAATATTTGAGGACACTGAAGCAGAATGAAAATTAAAGCTTGGACCTCAAACTAGGAATCTCAGGAGGCAGATGGACTAAGCCTGCCAAAAATGCCAGTTGCTTGTAAAGCCCCAGTCTGGTGTTAAACTCTGCCAAAGAAACTTACCATCCATTGTCACTGGAGCTGGGGGTCAGGGAGGAGGTGGAAGAGGCCCACAGATGAGCACCAGGGCTAGTGAGCACCTTGCTGGCCAAAGGTAGCCTTCCCCCTCAGACCTCACTGGATGTGGCTTGAAATCTGAATGTTTCCTGATATCCCACTCTCCCACTGAAAATAAACCCAAAAGGTTTCCAACAAAGCAGCACATTTTATATATGCCAGGAAGAAAATTAATTAAAAATGCATATCATTGTTTCTTCCTGACAGTATCACATTGATTCAAAGCAGTGAGCAAACCAGAGCAACAATCAGCACTCTGCAAAGAGGTGCCCATAACCACACAAGAAGGAGGTTTTGTTTCCCACCCTTGGACTATGCTCACTAATAATCTGGATTTCCACACACATCTCCCTCCTCACCATGGGGGAATCTCAAGGTCTGTTTGTGTGCAATGGTTCTTGAAGGGGGTAAGGTCTTTAAACCATCCCTGACACTGTGGAAAAATCAGGAAACTTAATTAGGGGAGCAAAACAAAAAAAAAAAACACCCACAAGGCATTTTTGTATTTACTTTCACTAAGTGCAAAAATGAACTTCACAGGAATTTCATCCCACAGGAATTTCCAATATTTTAGTATCTGTTTCCGTTATGACTGGGGATGAAATGTTGAAATATCAAAGCATTTTCATAGAATGAAGTGTTCTGGGAAGCAGAATTTTGCACGTCACTTTGACGTGGTTCAGACTTGAACTTGCACCTGGCTGAGCTGCTGAGCGGTGGCTGTTAGAGCACGTCGTGGTACCAGGCTCCTTTAGAGACCAGCCTCAGAACACCCAGGACTTCCCACCCAAAAGACATCACCAGGTCCCGCAGCTCCACACAGAAATGCTGCAGATGGCAGTAGTCTACCACGGAATTCACAGTCCAGCTTGGTCTGTGCAAGAGAAGAGGCCATCAGATCTCCATCCCGTGTGAGCTGAGCGAACATAAATGTTGAACACAGCTGAGCCCAACTGTTTCATTTCAGTGTTGTGGGCTTTGTCTGGTTTTTAGCATGAAAGATGGACAATCTTCAGCCAGCTGTAACAGTGCATTGGTCTGTCAGCGCTCCAGAGGCATCTCCACCTCAAACTGCAGAGCAGAACAGCATCCCTGCTGTCATCTCCATGACACAGATGGGCAGGAGAGTGGGCTGTGGTGGCCAGCGCTGGGACAATCTGTCCACACCAGCATGGTGGCCTGGATCTGTTCTGGGGGCTGGATCAGTTCACCTATTCCTTCCATCACCATCTTCAAAAGATCAAGCTCTCTCATTGAATCTGTCCACCTTTTGTGGTCATTTGTCTCAGCCCTGCCCCACAGTTTTCCAAACCAGATAAAGGTCACGGGGCAGAGCAGCAAGGAGAGCCTCAGGAAGCAAGTCATCTTTGGAGGAAAAGGGAAAAACTTTATTCCCAACACAGTTGTAGCAAAACTTCCCAGCAGTGAAAGGTCCCTTGTGCCTTTTTTGGGTTGGCTAGTCTCAGCATCAGGTTTCACATCACCTGGCAAGGAAAGGATGGCGGAACTGATTGTGAGTTTTAATTTTTCAAACATGTCTGGCCCAAGAACTGCTATTGTACATTATCCATTTCTGATACTTTCTCACATACTGTTTTGTGCTCTCCAGCCATTGCCTTTCTGGGAATTCAGGTGATGTGTGGCTTTTGTAGGCATTTCCTTGGCTAACTTCATTTTTCCAGACATTTTTGGTATCAAGAAAAATAAGCCCCACTCCACATATACACTTTTTCCTTGAAACCTCAGTTTCTTCTGGAGCAAGGCATGGATCAGAAACTGGCCAGGACCACACACAGCTCTTCTAATATCCCAGCCTGATGAACAAGGAGGGAATGGAGGAGTCAACGAGCACATTGTGCAGAAAGGAAGGAGGTGAAATCCAGTCATGGACAGGAATGGACCATGAAGCCCTTGATCAAATGAAAAAATCTGTGAACATTAGTGGATGTTTTGATGGAATAAAGACAGAGGAACATAATCCTAGAACAGAGCATGAGAGATCCCTCCAGGCATGAGCCACGTTTTGGGCAGGCTGGTATGACCATTGCTTTCTCTCAGACCCCTTACAGATCTCTCCATGGGCCAAAGTCTTACAGACAGCCAGGGACAAAGGTGGGCTTCCCTGCCAGCTCAGCCCCAAGGCTGGTCCCAGCCCCTTGCAGAATTTCTGGTGGGGTGGGGGGCTGTCCCCAGGTAGAAATCACGAAGTGTTGCATTCCTGTGGGTTTCATGGCAGGCTGAGCAGTCACGTCCTGCTGAATTAGGATCACAGCCATCCATTTACAGTGGACTCTCCTTCTGATGTAACAGAAGCCTTGATTTCCACTGGAACCCTTAAGTCACCAAGTCACTGGGCTGGGAAGATGCATGTCATCAAGGGCTGGAAATGATGCCTTGGACAGAGCTCTTGGAGAAGGGAATTGTTTTGTTCCAAAAGCAGATCTTCACCCAGAAAAAGGTGGTGTCAGCAAATGCAGCTCCTTGCTGAAACCCACAGCCCTCCATGCATCTCTTGAATTAATCTTACTTACTTACTTGGAAACAAGTCTTGCTCTCTCCAGTGTTTTCATGGTCTAGGAAGGTTTATGATACACAGTCTTCATGGCCACAAACACACTGTGCTTGTTGTGGGCTTAGTGAACAAAGAGAATTTATTATGCATTCCATGAGATCATTTCCACCCAGTTAGGGCATATTTTCAGATCCAATCAGTGGGAGATTTTACTTATTAAAAGACAAGGAAAGATGTCTGTTGAGGCAAATATCAGCTGATATAAACTGAGAGGAGGCTATAATGCTGTGCTAGTTCAAACCAGATCAGATTTCCTTGGACACCATGGCAGCAAGCTCAGGAACTGCTACAAGAACCAGGAGAGTTCATAAGAGCAGTGTCATATAGTCAGATCTAAATCCTAGAAATACTGTAACCTGACCAGAAACACCTACTTATTGGTTGGGTAGGTTCAATTGGTGCCACTGCTGTGTTATCTGCCATTCAGATGCCTGATCCCATGTCAGGCCAGGACTTCAACTCTTTTTCATTGTTGCAGTGCCAAGAACACTCAGTCCTCTGTGCTGAAAAAGGCTGAAGCACATGCCTTTTTTTTTTCCAGCCAAGCATCAAGGAAATCAATTTTCAACCTTTTTCAACCTTTCAGTGACCTTAAAATAATACACAGTTTATCTAACTTAGGACAGATCCTGCTAAGTTGCATCTTCAAATCCCTCCTACAGCTGCCCAGAAGGAAAAGATGGGGAGTCACTCCATGTAGGGAGTAATTTTACTGGTGACAGTAATTTGCGAATGCAATAGAACTGATTACTTCTCATCTCTGTAGTAGCACAGAAAATGTATTTGTAGCATCAGGTTCAAGGATTTGGACTCAAAACAACTCTTGTTTTGCTTGAGGCACAGGGAGCAGCAAAGACATCAGAGTCAAACAATGCTTCTCAAAGTATGTGATTCCTCAGGAATGTAAGATTCAGAATTTCCAGATGCAAAGTGCTGTCACAAAAAAAAATGTCCAAACTGACTTACAGACGGGGACAACTGCAGCCTGAGCCATCCTGTCTGCTGCCTGCTGGCCCCAGCTTTAGGTGGTCCCTTTGGTGCCCAGTAATGCAGAGAGGGGCACTGTATTGTCTGACAAATTAGATAAAATCACTCTTGGCATCTGCTCCCTATTTACACTTTTTCAGCATAACTTTACCTCTCACCTCTTTCACTCCCACCCTAATTTGTTTTCTACACAGTTGTTTCCTACTTCTAGACCTTACCATAGTCTCTCCTCAAATGATACTGAGCACCTTCTTTGATGCTCCATACTAAATGAATTCTTTCCCTGGAGACCTAAAAAACATTAGAAAAAATACTTACTCATATTGTTTTTGGGGATTGCCACTTTTCAGATGTGCTGGCTCCACCATCATAGGAAAGGTCAGCCTGGAACAAGGAACACCTTGTTTGCAGATGCAGCATTGGGAAGGAGGAACAACATAGACGGAGGAGGAATGGGGAACATTTCTCACAGAACTGTTGCCTGACGGTTGGAAGTGGCACCAGTGCCTCCCAGCAGCAACTTCCACAGGTGGCATTTGTAAGAAAACTCTGTTTTCAATGCATTCCACCTCTGAGTTCAGATCTGTTGGAGATGGCCATAGTATTACAGCTAAGCAGAACAGAAAATTCTCCAACGACTTTAAAAGTAAAACCCTTTGACTCCAATGTCTGTTTATCTGTTGCATCTTCCTATATCATCTGCCAAACTGCAAGTCAGTGTACAACAGTACCTAGTCACAGGTGGGTTCATTCTCTCTGCATCTTCAGTAATGAAAATTAAAAAAAAAAATCCCCAGCACAGTCTCAGAAGCACCAGAACTAATTTTCCGGCAGATGTAAGAGACCGTCAACCAATGTAGGAAATTAAATGTTTAAGGAAATTATAGAATGAAAATATAAACTCTTGTAAGGAAGCCAAAAAACACAAATTCCATCATTTATCAAAAAAATCCTCCAAAATTAGCCTGAAACAGTGTGGGGACAGCTGAATGAAAGGCTATATTCAGGCAGCAGCACTGTTTAGCTTACTTTTTGGACCTTTTCCCTTTATTGATGCTGTTGGGAGGCTCTCATTCCAAAACCTCTAATGCTGTGTTCTGGGATGAGTTACTAAAAGCAACCTTTCTTCCACATATGAAAACATTCGATTATTTGCATGTTCAGTGTCTTTAATGGTTCTTTTGTGCCTCTGTTTTTTGTGGGAGGAGGCAGATGAGGGATCTAGAATTTCAGCAGTATTCTGATATAAACTTCCTCTGAGAGAGGGAAGGCAAAAAAAGAAAAAGTCTTCACAAGCCTGAAATGGAGTTGAGGCAGGCTGGCTTTCTTGATTTCCTTGAAGGGTCTGATGAAGGTGTTTATTCAGGATTTGTGGAGCTCTGCCAGCCCTTAAGCAAAGACTCAGCTCTGAAGTTTCAGCATTACCTTGCATTCCTTGAACCATGTGACAAAAAATGCCCAGTCTGAACCATCCCAAACTGTTGCTGTAGCGGCACAAATACCAGCACTGTGCACAGGACAGATGGAGGGCTCAGAAAGCTGCTCCATAAGCATCTCCACACAAAAAAGGGGGAGGGTATGCAGTGCTAGGCATGTATTTTGGATCAGAAAACCTCCTTGCAGGTCACAGCAGTCAAGTCCAAGCTTCTATGTGGTCGTCTTGGCTCTTTTTTGCATGGACTAGAAGGTTACAGGAAAGCTGGAGGCACCTGGCCAGCCACAGACATGTTACCAGCATTAGGAAATACTTTAAATACTGTCCAACTGACCTGTGAAATTCGCTGCTACAGGGCATTACCAAGATTCTGGGAATAAGCAGATCGTTGCTTGCTCCTTAGCACATTGAATGATGTTGAAAGAGTCTGGTGTCAGGGAGATCCTACTCTTCTGTAAATGAAGTCTAAGTCTTGGTTTAAAACTGCTCCTTAATTTTGTCATGCAAAAGGCTAAAAGCTCACAAAAGGCCAGTGACCACAGCTCGGTGGAGAAGTGGTGATTCATTATGCCATGATAATTCAATCCCTCGTGATTTTCTTGCCATACCCAACAAATCCAGCAGGAATCCAGAAGAGAACTGCCTGCACTTAAGACAAACAAGATTAGCTAGTCATAAGAGCCAGTATTAAACAAACAAAAAACAAGAAGTTTGGAAGAAATAAAAATCCTCAGGGTTTAAACCAGTGAATGGGGATTAGGAAGATACTTCTCTGAAGTTCAGTCGTTGCTAATCTCTTGTGGCATGCCACCTCTCCTGCCAGAGCCTCCAGCCTTTGCCTACGAAGTGCTGGCGTGGGCAAAGCACTGTGCTGCTTTACCGTGGGCTGAGAACAGCTCAAGGACAACGCCTTGTCCCGGTGAATCCCACAGCATTCCGCGATCAGCCGGCGCAGCGCTTGGCACCGCAGTTAGGGATTTACCCATCGAGGGGCTCGCACAGCTCTGAACCGCCCTGGTTTTCTCAGGCTCTCCGACTCGCTCGTTTTATGTTGCTTTTATTGGCGGTTTTATTCCTTTCCTGGGCAGACAGCACCATCTGCAGCCTCCTCCTCTAAGCGCAGTGCCTCTCTGCCTGTGGGGATGCGCTTCTTCCTCCGCCCATCCACAGCTGAGAGAAACGAGGCAAAAGTAATGTACAGGTGTTAGGGTGGAAAAGGGAAGGTGGCAGACTGAACAGCACCCCTGGGGCTAGAAAAGCTAATACACATTCCTATGCAGCTGGTGTACTGAAGGCAGGGAGGTTGGCTTTGTACAGTTGGAGGCAAAAGTTGGGGTGATTTGTAGCTGTATTCCCATTCTCAGGTAGCACTGTGTGTATGTGGAGAAGAAAGCTCTTCATGGGTGTATGATCCTTCTATACTGCTTCTTAGGTGTAAAACACAGGAAACTACTCAGGCAGAGTTATAAAAGCATCTGGTGACAGAGCCAGGACTGCTCCCTGTGGCCACTGCTCACAATTTCCCAGCCAACAGCAGGGTCACTGCTACTTTTCCAAGGGCAAATGAAGAGGGTCACTGCCTCCAGTGCTCTAAAAACATCCATCCCATCCAGATGAAGGGCCTGTGGCCCCTCTCTCTGTGCACCTTGACATGCAGGGGTGCTGTGCAGTGCTTCCAAGGACACTTACAGGGCCAGCTTATAGCATGAAGCAGAAAAACACTGGAAATCACTCTAATGTGGCAGAGGAAGAGTGTGGGAGGAACCTCTCTGCAATAGGAAGGAATTTGTAAGACAAAGATTATGCTGGCAAGAGAGCAGGTCCCATGCTCACCAAGAAGAGCAAAAGTGAAAAAAACCCCTACTTCCCTCTTTTTTTCTGGTCTAGGGAGAAACTGTCTCATGACCCATCACCTCAAACTCCCCAAGCTGGCCTTTGAAGGACTCAGCTGAATACCTTAGACACGAGTGTGTGCCATCCCCAAAACTATCTGGAAATATCATATCCTCCAAAATAGTTTAGCCAAAGTGAGGTTTGCATGGGAAAGGGGGGTCCTGCACGGCCCTGGCACTACATACCACGTCTAAGGAGGTCACAGCAGCTGTGTACATCTGCATCATGGTGCACACAGAAACGTGGGAGGAGGAGCTGATTGCACAAAAAAACCCTAAATGGAACAAAATGTCCTAATCTAGCCTGTCTGTTTCTGCAACAAATCTGCGTCTTGCTTTGCTGTTAGAGGAGCCATGGGCCTCTGACCCCAAGGGGATTTCTCCCTCGTCCCCTCTTCCTCCCTCTCCTCCACAGAAGGCAGGACCTGTTGTACTGACAGCATCTGAGATAGATCCCACTAGCACTCATTAGACAAAGCTCCTGGAGAACAGATTGCACCTTGTGGCTACATCCATATCAATATCCTAGTTGAAGAAAGACCCTGTCTAAAGTCCCACGGGTGTCCTTGACCTCCTGCAAGATGCTGGGGCACAACAAAGTAATGTGGCCTAAGAACTGCTTTCCCAATAGGTAGTGTGGATGGAACCCTTTGCCACTCCAGAGGAATTGCTTTGAACACCTCAGGGAAGCAGCTGTAGGCAGTAGGACACGGCAGTTTCAGGTGCCCAGGAGCAGCAACAACCAGGTCTCAGAGCCACAACTGCAGAAGTGTCTGTCAGGAGGGAGCAGAGATTTCCCAGGAGGTGCTGAAGTGCCAAGACCACATGCCTTTGATCTTGTTCACTGACTCACACTGTGAGTAACAAGGGACTGTATGGGAATAAATCAGCATATTAATGGCAATGCTAATTGTGGCTGAATCTGGGATGGACTAAAATATGCACGTTCCCTTTAATTATGGATTCTACAGCCCAGTTTGAACCACACTTGGAACAATTAATGAGAGCAACTATTATTTTAAAGATGAACCATCCTTTCAATAATTTTGATACTTAGATTAAACTATAAAGGCCTCTAACAGGGCAGATCCACATCTCAATATCACAGCATAAACCAAACTACCTCACTTACAGCGTAGAAGCCACACAGAGTCAGGATAGGGCCCTGTAACTGAAAGTGTGCCTTTTTAATGAGAGGCAGAAATACAATTCTGTTCCCATTTCTCCGTGGCTGAACAGCACTGGAGTAATTGGCATTTCAATGCCTGTGTGCAGCGACCACGTTCTTGAGTGAGCACATACTTAAGAAGTGACTGTTACTACAAGCCCTACATATCAGTATACACATGTATTTTTATATATGTATTTTAGATATTATGTATATTTTCATATGGTCTACTTTGTTGCCAGTCCTCCCTGTGCAGAGGAGTTAGGGTGTTACCTGTTTTCCCATTCCAATTTCCCCAGCACAGAAGGGCTTCACAGTGGTGTTTAAAAACCTTTATCTCTGTCCTTTCTTTTTAGGCAGCTTCATGAAGGGACTGAAACGTTCCCTCACAGCCACAGTGTTATACATGGCCTGCAGCCTTGCCTTACTTCTGCCTCCACTGAAAACATCATGAGTAAACCAGTATCAAAGACCTTCCCCTCATGAGAACCTGTCTCAGGAGGGAATGATCTATAGACACAATTGTGAAGGTTAATGTGTCTTACAGGACTCTCCTGAGGCCAAGAGGAGAGGTGAGAAACCACATTCTGGATCTTCCCCATCTCATTCCAAGGTCTGCTCTCTTGCTGCTTTAGAATGAGCTTCCAACCCTTGCAGTGTCCTGCAGCAGTGAATTTCACAAGTCACACCAGCAGTTCTCACTCTGCCCACTACTTTGTAAGAGTTATTCCCAGGCTTTGGTTATGTAGTGTAGACCAAATGTCCAGTCTGTCTTCTCTTGTCAGGCCATCCTTGGGTCTGTAGCTTTTCCCTTCCCTTTATTTCATATATGGCTTTAGTTGCCATTCTCCAGAGTGAGGGTGTACCCCACTAGAGACCAGTCAAGCCACCTGAGTCTCATCTGACAATGCAGAATATCAAAAACTGCACTGGCTGCTTATTTCTTGACCTTGAGATATTTCCAGTGACAGAGAAGCCCTTGGAGATAATTATAATAACTCACACTCTTTTCTATTTTCCTACTGTCTTTCCATTAAACCTTCTGTAGGTCCCAAAAGCACCTCATCTTCAGGCCATCTTCAGCCTTTGGCTGCCCAAGGTCTTCATCCCAAGGCAAGGTGCTGATCTTACTGGCACAAGAACAGCATCCAAAGCTGCTCTTCAATTTCTCCAAAATGTCACTGGCAAAAGGCTGCTCCAAATCCCTCCTTTCCCCACCCACACATGGCAATTTCTTCATTTGTCCCAGATGCTTCATACCCTCATCCATCCCAAAACATTTGCCTGTCAAGTAAGACAGTTGGCAAGTTTCCCCATTACAGGCAAATTCTCATTTCTTTCTAGGGCCCTGGCAAATCCCAGAGCTCCAATAGCATCTTAACTGGGGCTATTGCTCTAATCCTAGCAGAAAGACTAAGAAACTAAATCCAGGTATGCAAATACCTCCTTCTATACTGAATTTAATTTATGGTGTGTTGTCATATAAAGAGCTGATAAGTGGAGTGCTAGTCTTCTTCTTTAAGGGGGAGCTGTAATAACACTGGGCTATGAAAAGGATGAAGCTCTTGAACCAGCTAAGTCACATCTCTGCAGGCCTTCTGTCCAGCAGAGAGTCAGGATGGGAAGTTATAGCACTACAGATGTCACTGTGTGAAATACATATTTTCTGACACTTTAGCTATGCATGCATGGGAAAACTTGCTACTCACTTTTATACAGGTTATACAGGTATATGTAGGTCTGGCTTTGCTTTTGTGGCAGAAATCTTGTGGCTGGTTGAAAAAAAATCCAGGTGGGACTGGATTGCTCCCAAGGGACAGTGGTCCTCAGTAACGCTGGTGCAGGCATACAGTGTGCAGCCCCATGGGGACATGACAAGGAAAAAGTCAGACAATAAGAGGAGTGCTGGGATGGCTCTGGATTTCCCATCACCAGCTCCTCCAGGAACTCTTTGCAGGGATATTTCAGGTGATTGTTAAAGTCAGCCTTGCCTAGGAGCATGGGATTGCAAAAACCAGCTTTGAGTTCCCCCTCAGCCTTTCTGCGGTTATGATTCTTCCCATCCTAAAAAGGGAGGCTGAGCAGGTTGAGTCCCACCCTGGAAATGCCTTTTCCTTCCCAGTGACCAGGCAAAAGGCAGGGCAACTCATTCACATCAAGCACATACCCCTACTTTTAAAAATCTACATCCATCAAGAGTAAACCCTCCCTCATGCTCTGTGAGTGTGAATGGACCCTCTAAAAGTGATGTCAAAGGAGGGGGAAAATGTCAAATTCTGGGCGAGGACACAAGCCCACAGAGGTTTTTCAACACCAGGAGACATCTTCAGCAGTAAGGCCTTGGTCCAACAGCTCCTGTATGGCTGTGGGAAGTTGCACATATCTAGAACATGACTCCAGCTGGAGGTTAGCAGGTTTCTCCAGGCTTCAGCTTCAACATGGGCTGAAAAGCATCTAGTTCTGAACATCTCAGCAAATAAAAACTTCAGCTGCTAAAAACCATTAAGCAGAAGGACTTTACCTCCAACCATGGCTTCAAGAGCTTGCCCCATTACAGGCATGGCTGGAGAATGGGATCCTTCCTGCCCTCAGCCCACCCCATCCCACAGCCCAGGACCTGTTCCCAACAGGGATTTACCCTGAGCAGCCCACCAGCAAAGCATGGGCAGCACTCCCTGTGGACAGTGATTTAACTGGGCAAATGTATTGTGAAATAGCACGTGCCTGGGTCAAAAGTAAATGGTGGGTTTTATATAGTTGCTGTATTTTTTCTGCTGAAGTGTTTTTGATACCAGGTTCTGGGGGAAGGGGGACAGAAGATCCATTCTCTTAATAAGAGCTGCCTCCAGAAGTAACAACCTTTCAAGCTTTGTCTGCCAATGCTATAAAAGGAGGTGGCAAGGTGGGTAAACATGTCAGCTCTTCAGTCCTGCATATTTATATTCAGTTCACAGCCACACACTGATTCCAGCTCCCTCTAATTTCACACACCTTTTGTGTGGGGCTCTGCTCCTCAATCTGCAACCCCTGCAGGCAAGTACACAGGTGAGATCCTCAGCTCCTGAGGAACAGCAAAAGCTTCAAGACATCACAGTAGGGCAGAAAAACTCAAAAAACCCCACCCCAAACCTGAGGAACATGATGTGACCACACAGAGCTCCCTCCTTTTATCTTCTGAACACGAGACCAAATGTGGCATCAACGGAGTAGAATACGGAGAAGAAGGAGGAAACAAGTGAAGGGGCTGTAGCATGATATAACAACAATGACAAAAGTTTATAGATCTATTTTTTACATTTGGACAAAAAGAGAGGCCAAGGGACAGAGTGTCAAGAAAATAGGTATAAGCAGAGGGAAAAGAAATGAGCTTTCTACTTCCACAGCTAGAAAATACCACAGAATAGAGTCAGGCCACTTTGACTAGCCTAACATTTAAAATTAGGGCAAAATCACAGTGGAGTCTGTCCAAAAACAGAGGGGTTAATCCAGCCATTCCCTATTTGTACTAACACAGGTTTATATGAATGACAAGCTGATGCAGGTGAGCTCTGCCCCGAGGAGTGTCCTTCCCACTGCCCCCTTTCTCCATGCTGCAGCTGGGACCTCACCTCCTCACAGCTGGGCCCCTGAAGCTTGGGTAAGGCTTTGTTGTAACCCACAGGCACCTCAAGGACAGTCCTTAATGTCTGCTTAGCACACAGCACAGCTGTGATGGGACCCTCTTGTCCAACCCCTGCCCAAGTTGGGTCAACTGGAGCAGGTGCTCAGGACCTTGCTGGCACCCCAGTTTGTCTCACCAGTACCAAGATGCCAATGTCTGGGGATGGGATCACTCCCTTACCATCAGCAGGGAGTTCACCACTCTCAAGGAAGTTCCTGGTGCAAGCACTGATCTGCAGCCCCACAGGGAATGGTCCTATGTGGGGGGAGCACCTGTAAGGGGCACCTGTCGGGGACTGCCAAGAGGATAATTTTTACCAATGGATGAAACTGTCTGCTGCTAACTAGAGACTGTCACAACCACCAGCTATATACCCTTTGCCATAGAGCTGCTGTTTTTTGCAAGTTTTTATACTGTTCAAGTGTTGTAGTTAGGATAAAAGATGTATTAGATAGGTAATTATTACCATTCTATTACTTCTGTATGTTCAACTGTTCTGATCGGTTCTGGGAACCCCGGTTACAGCCCCCTGATTGGTTCATGTACCCCTAAAACCTTACTGGCTAGCTGGTGGGGCAATGCTTCACCACCCTATAAGGCTGAGCCACCCCCAGTTCTCCCTTATAAGTTATAAACCCTCCTTCCCTTTTCCTTTTGTGTCACGATCCGCCCCTAACTCCGCCCAAGTTCTAGAACCCTCCGACCAAACCCTATAAGAGTCCCATGCGCCCCTAATAAAGTGTTCACACTTGTGCACACCTGTTCACAGCCTCCCCTGTGTGGACCGTTCCTTCTTTCCCTTCCGGACCGCGACAGTCCTACAGTGTGAAATATAACCCCAGCTAAAATCCACGTCTTCAGTGCAGTTTTCACTCTCTTTCTTTGTGTTTTAAAAGAACAATCACCACTATAAAGCACTTAAGTTACGTCAGCCTGTGTGTCTGTGAGATGTGATGATGTGGGTCAGATCAGAAATGCTCTGGAGCAGAGTGCTAATAGGCAAACCACGTGGAAACAAAGCAAACCACTGCCAGGGATTCCGGGAGCAATAGATTTTTAGAGGAAAAACCAAACAAACAGCTTTCAGACCAATGTGGAACCAAGCACAGTGTATGTAATGGGCTGATGATGGGATAAAGTGGAAGAAACAAAAATGCAGCTAATTTAACTGCCTCACTGTAGTGAAAACTGTGGTGAATGAAGCACTGGAGAATGATGTCCCCAGGAATTCAAAGGCTGAAGAGTCATTTGATGACCAGCAAGACTCCATCAACTGGAAGAATTAAAAGAAATAAAATAGTCTGGGGGTTGGTTTTTGTTGTTGGGGTTTTTTTTGTTTGAAATCAAGGACTGGAGGACAGAGTAGAGACTTCTGCTCCGCAGCTGAGCACTATGGCATCTGCATATGAAGTGGAAACCACATGTGCTTCCTGACTTGACAGCTCTTTGTGGGACTAGAGATTTTCAGGGGGAATTACTGATGGCAACAGAGCTAGACCTGCAGACATCAAGGCTATCAGAAAAGGATGTGATCAACAAGCACTGGAGCTGAGCAAGGACATGGCTTCAAGTGAAGGGAGGCGGGGAATTGGATGTGGAAATGAAGGGGGAAATCACCTATTGCAGAGCAGTGTGTGGATATAGAGAAGGAAAAAAGTACTTACATTTTTGACACCAGTACAGAGGCAGAGAGTCTTAGTTTGTGTACCCAGCTAGTTCTACTCACCAGAAATCAGACCAGTAAAAAGCAGGTTTTGTGACTAAGGCTTTGGGGCTCTCCGGTGTAATGGCAGGTCTGAAGATTGGGTGGGATTAGAGGACTTTCCCCTCCAGTCCTCCCACATCCACGTAAAGATGTTTTTACTCCAGGACAAGGATAAGTCAAGAGAGAGGCAGTCCTGAACTGTGATTCTAAAGATGTGTTGCCTCTGCCGTGGAGCAGAGCAGAGCAGGACAGGCTAAGCTGATGTCCCCAGCATCCCAGGCACTGACAGAAATGCCTGCACCCTTAAGAATAAGTAAATATGAAGCACCTGAAGGCTGGCAGCCCTCTGAACGTGTACTCAGAGGTAACTCACAAAGAAGTGTCCCACAGACAGTCAGGAGCTGGCTAAAGATGCCCTAAGCAGAAGATGTCCTAAGCAAGAGACCAGCCCTAAACTACTGAAACAGTGCAGAGCAACCAAGGACCAGAGTGGGGGAAAGGTGTAAGGACATCTCAGTCACAGCCAGAAGTCCCCTCAGGTGATACTGGGGGACATTCCCATGAATGTGTCCAACCCATTGGTTTCATGAAGGTGGGCCCATGACATCTCCTCACCACGGGAAACAGGAGGCATGAGCCTGGCTGGCACAATTAGCCCAATGTCCCAGGCACTGCTCCTGAGGTCCCCACAGGCAGCCACCTCAGGAGCTGTGGCAGTTCCCATTGCTCAGCTGGTCTCCTCCCTTCCCAGAGCTGCTGCAGGAGACCTCCCAAACCCCCACACTTCACTGCCCACGAGGCCAAAAGAGCAGGTGCTGGTTTCCCCAGCATCCCACGCTGAGCAGCACTGCACTGCAGAGCAGCACTAGCACTGCTGTGCTCATCCTGAAGCAAAAAGGTGTCTGTGCCCTTCACCCATTTGCTCCTCATGACCCATCAGCTGTGACACATCAGCCCAAGGACTGTGGTCCCCAGCATTGTTCAGCTGCTTGCTGGCAAATCCAAGGCAGCCCCATCACTGGATGGCTTGGAGCATTTTAAAGCATATTCAGCTTCTATATTTGACAGTGGCTTGGTATGCATATTACAGTATAAAGGTTTTTATTTGTTCCCATTGTTTCAATGTTTATTCCTCCCAACTCTTTTAACAGTGGGCTTTTGACAAAGTGTTTCCCCCCCAGGCAGTGGGAACTACATATACAGCACAAAGCAAACACTTGCAAGATAAACATCCTTCACATCCCATGCTGGTCCTAACCCCTTGGAGCTTGCCATTACCTCCCTTGGAGCAATTCAGCACAACTTAATCAAAGTTAAAAATGATACTGTGTGATTTTATTTTTTGTACTTGCTCAGCGAGCTTTTATTGGCAGCTGCTGCCAGGATCTGGGACTCTGCCAAATTCCCTGGTTATATTGCTCCAGTGTGGACAAACAAAGAAAGCCTATTTAAAGTTTCTTGGACACAAATAAGGTAAAAGCATAACAAAATAAAAAAAAAACAATGTGTAATTATTTGTTTCCTTTATGAAGTGCCTCCCTCAGAGTCCTTTGAAATCAGTTCTGGTTTCCACCTCCTAAAGTCACCCAAGTGAATTATTTAATATTAATAGACATTCCTGAACCAGAATGTTACAACCAGATGCACAAAATCGGGGGAAAAAAATGCCATCTACCTTTTCCTTTCATAATACACTTCCCTAACCAAAGTAACAACTTTACCTCCTTGCCTTTCTCAGTAACATTTACCACTTCTAACCACAACTCAAAACAACTTTGCAACTTTGTATTTAAATTATTTAATTAAATGTATTAATTTATACTTTTATATTAATGAAATAATAAAGCCCCTGTCAACAACACCTGTTTTTAGGCACCTGTGTTGATCTCCCCACCTTTGGCACCTCTGCATGAGGGCTGCCACCTCCTCGTGTCCTTTCATAGGCAGTGATCACTCACATGTGACGCTGAGAGCCCTGTCACCTTGTTAAGGTCACTGCCATGGCACGGCTCCTTCAGCAGTTCAAAAGGCTGAAACACAAAGGCACTGCTGAATCCACAGCCTGACGTTCACTCCTTTGCACAGCACAGCCTCTCACCCCTGAAAGAGGGAGAGAGGTGCAAAGTGGACAGCAGAGAGGGAGAAGAGGGGAGAGAGATCAAGAGAAGAGAGAAGAGGAAAAAAGAAAAAATATCTCCATTTGACAAGGCTATTTGGCAGTGTTTTGGAGCCAAAGTGCCTGCTGTCAACAACACACACAAAGTGCTTTTGAAAAAACAGAACTGTATGTGCAGTTCCTTGGCAATTGGAAGTAACAATATACAGACAAACAGGTTTTGGAGCATATGTTTTTTTAACTCCCAAGAAACCGCAGCTTATCCTTTTTTCAGGTCACCTCCAATTGATTATGCAGAGGCAGTCACTTGCTGGTGTGCACAGCCCTGAGCCACGATAAAGTATAGGAAAAAAAACCCAGCAGAAAAGTCTGACAGCAAAAGAGGGCTCAAAAAAACAAGTTTCTTGTTTCCTTACCAGTGGCTTCAATAAGGAGATTAGGGAGTAAATAAAATCCCTATCTTTCTTCTCACTCAGCAAGTTTATGTCTGAGAGAACCTCTTAGAACTCATTTAAGAAGTTTGACAATTCAAGTTGAAGTAAAATTCAGGTAATTTCCAAGAATTTCTTGTCTTGGGAAACATCTGAATTCCCACCTGGATACACCTTTGGGCGGTCACAGGGTCATGTGGACACAGGCTGGAAACCACAGTGCCCAGACTCTTACTGCTGCAATTCAGCTTCCTCCACGCCTGGAGGCAAAGACAGAGCAGCACCTGCAGTGTCTCTGCGAGGGACATGTCCCAGGACGCATGTTCTGTGCCTCATAAAGACTTTGTTGTCTTATGCTAGCAAGGTGGGTTTGATTTCACATACTTCTGTGCAAGGAAGTGTTGGCTCTTTGTTGCTTTTGTCAGAATGGGAGAGACTTAGACTAGGATGGAGGGAAAGAATCGAGACTTCACCCCACTGAGCTCATGACCCTCAGCCAGGTAAAACTATTTGGAGTGAAAAGTCCTGGGTGTTTTCTGCAGACCTCTAACATAGCCCCAACCTGTCAGTCTTTAAAAGTTGCACTCCTTAAAACTTACTAGTTCCTTCCTGCAGTTCGTTCTCTGCTCCTGCAGTGACCCATCAGTGGGCCTAATCCAGGAGGATTTCTCTATCACCTCCCCAGTTCTCTTTGTAAATGAGATCATCTCTCCACTGGTCTAAAAAGCAAACTGAGAGTTGGAAATGGTCTATTGATCCATTTGCAGAGCTGTGATGAGGGAGATAAAAAGGAAAGGAAAGGCAGTTTTCTGTGACACACTAAAGAAGAGCATTTCATGCTGGGAGAAAGGCTGGGACGCAGGTTAGTTCTCAGCCAGAGGAAGCATTTGATTTCACTGGAGTGACACCAGCTTGCTTCAGCCATATATTTTTAAAGATACTTTTACAATCATAAGTTCTATTAAAGTGTATTTCAGCTGACAGGAATTGAAGCAGGGTGCAGCTTAGCGGCAGGGGGTCATCTCAACTCTGCCATCTCAGCACAGAGTGTAAAGAAGGAACAGGGCTCAAGCCTTTGTCAGGAGTAGATGCCTCATTCCCATTAAAATCCATCAGAATAATGTTTAAACTCCTTTGAAAATGTGACCTTATAGCACCAGGATATTTCCAGCTTCCCACACATGAGTCATGCTGAAACATGCCCTTATTATCATTGAGAAGATGTTGGTTTATATTGATACTGACCCAGTCCTCTAAGTTCTGCAGTGGGAATAAAGCAAGTCGAGAGCACACAGTAAAGGCAAAGCCCTAACTCCTTCCCACACCTGGGTGCATGTGATGTGGAAATGCTGCCTCGTGGTTTGGTCTGTCTTGTTTTGATTGTCCAAAGGGAGAAGGAAGTAGCAACTTTGATTTCACCTTTTCTTATTTGCAAACCTTCACCAGCACACCAAAGCAGGAGTGACCTAGTAACTGGAGAATCCAAACGCACTTACACCATACACTCACTGCTCATGCAGCTCCCTCTTGCAAACCACAGGTTGAAAGCCATGCTGGCTCATTGTGCCCTGTGCCCAATAGCCAGCTTGTTACCAGTGCCATTCCCTGAGCTCTGCGGTGTATCAGTATTGTCTACTATGAATTCAGCTCAGATCCCTCTCAGCACACTTGCATGGACCTGGAGACACACTCACTGCCAACATAGGGACCCACAGCCCTGGAACTCAAATTGGCCCATCCAGTTAGTTTCTCCTGCAATCTCTGGGTTACAGCCCTTTCCTTTCTATTTCACTGATTGTTAATCAAACCAAAACACAAGCTGCAGTTTGTTTTACTTGCAAGACTGGAATTCTAAATCCCTTTTATCCACTTCTTTAACATCCTCTGGATTTCACAGCCACAAATCACACCAAAATACAATTGAAAGTTGCAGTCTGAAGCAATTGCTTTGTTGGTTGTCAGGAGCATAAAGTTCCTATAAATAATAATCTTTACAATGCTGAGAAACGGAATATTACTGTGAGCAAAGCAAGTAATTGAGTGCACAGGAATGTCACACCTGAACAGGCAGTGCATCCAGCCTGGTTCCTTGTCTACAGCAATCACCCTGCTTTGCTCCCTGTCCATGCATGCAAATCAGCTGGAAAACACCTGGCAGCCACTCGAAGTGCTTTCCTGTTGGTGGATCAGGACTCCTGTTTAGCTGTGTGTTTGGGTTTTGGTTGGACAGAGTTAGTTTTTTTTCATGGAATCTGTTGTCAGGCTGTGTTTTGTGCTGGGAACAGTGCTGATAACCCAGGGATGTTTCCATTATTTCTTAGCAGCGCTTACACTGAGCCAAGGCCTTTTCTGCTCCTCACCCCACCAGTGAGGAGGCTGGGGGTGCACAGAGAGCTGGGAGGGGACACAGCCAGGACAGCTGACCCCAGATGACCAATTCCATATTGTACAGTGCCATGCTCAGCATGTAAAGCTGAGGGAAGGAGGAGGAAGGGGGGTGTTTGGATTGATGGCTTCCCAAGTCATCATTAGATGTGATGGAGTCCTGCTGTCCTGGGGATGGCTGAACAATTGCCTGCCCATAAGAAGTGGTGAATTAATTCCTTGTTCTGCTTTGCTTGTGTGTGAGACTTTTGCTTTATGCACTAATCTGTCTTTTATCTCAGCCCATGAGTTTCTCACTTTTATTCTTTTGATTCTCTCCCCCATCCCACCATGGAGGGGGTGAGCAAGTGGCTGCACAGGGCTGAGTTGCCAGCTGGGGTTAAACCGTGACACTACAGCAGGATTTCTCCAAGCTGCAAAGCCACAGGGGGGCTGTGAGGGGCACTCCATGACCCTGGAAGTGCAGGGCATGGGTAGCCAAGACCAGGCTGCCTGAGAGGACCACTACTGCTTTGTAATGGGGTATTACAAGATAATTATAAACTTATCAATGCCTGTCTATAAATCACTCTTCTCCCAAGCACATGACACAAGGCTGGTGGGTTTCACCACACAAAGATTTTGGTATATCACTTGTAGGGCCATCTGTACTTGGGAGACAGGTAGACTGACTGACAGCAAAGCACTAAACTGTTTCTCACATTGGGCTTTGAAAATCTCTTCTTGAGGGATTGAAGCTTCTTGTGCAAGGGGGGAATAGTCAGTTCTCTGCAGCCAGACTCATCCTCAGAGAGCCCCCAAAAAAGATACCTGGGACCAGCAGCACCAGCTCTGCACAACACTTTGGTCAATAAGCAGCAGCCTGCCCAGCCAGAGCTGGGGTAAGAATGAATAGATGGATGTTAAAAACACCCTTAGCTGTGCTTCTCAACCAACAGGTGTACAGCAACATCTGCTGCTGAGGTCTGAGGAAGCTTTGATCAGATAGCCAGGAGTGAAACTTATAGAGATGTGTGTTTACATACAGACGTGTGTGTATACATAGGTAAACAGAAAAAGACAAATATGCTGCCAACATTGCTAATTGCAGTTATTTTCCTCATCAGGGTAGAATGGATGGGCAGATTAGATCTAATCCTGGAAATTAAGGTCAGGTACTCCTAAATCCAAAGGGCACTGGGACACTCATTTCCTTCCAGATGGGACTCTTCCTCTTTCAGGAGTCAGCCAAGCACAATCAATGTTTACTCTCAAGTATACACAGATACTTCCTAATTTATTTGTGTGTGAGTGTGGTCTGAATTGATATAATATTCTCAGTCCATACCAAGGGCGTTCCATGGTACATTCACACCTGGTCCAACCATTTCTCAGTTGCACACATTTCTCAGTCCCCTCGTTCCACATCACTAGCCAGTATCAGCACCAGCATCCTCCTTTGCCCTCTGCACTCTGTCATTATCCAAGTGCTTTCCCAGGGCTCCTCAGATGAGATTTACTGTAAAACATTTGAGCAGTGCTGGGAGGAATGAATTACAGATCCCTGCCAGACAAACGGACTCCAGGCTCCACTTTGCATAATTGTCCCTGCAAGGACCTCAGGCTCCAGAAGGAGGTTAATGACACTCACTGCTTGTGTTGATTCACTCCAAGCACTGAAATGTCACGAGCTGGAGTGAGGGATTTGTCAGTGCCAGCTAAACGGGGTGCAGTGACACTCCAGTTGCTGTGGGCTCTGCTATGGTTGGTCCTCTGGGATGACCATGAGGTGCTTCTGCGTCCCTCAGGGTCCTAACAGCAGCCACCACTTACAGCCTCCCTTAAAGCCCTCCTTTTACAGAAAGCTGTTTCCATTTTTATTTAGAAACACATTTTTCTCATTATAGATGTGTGATGTTTACTCTGTGTGCTGCCTGGGTTAGAGGTACCACTGCACTATGAGTAGAATCACAGGTAGTGCAAAAAAACACCCAATCAATTTAAATCAGGTTTCTATTTGGAAGAGGGAGTTCTTGTGTGCCACCTACATGAAAGAGTTAAATTCATAGCAAATCCAACAGTCTTGATATCCCAGAGAAACTAGATCTGGACTGGAGGCTTCAGATTTGGGACCCAAATATAAGTTCTATTGTTTGGAAACCACTGCTGATCAAAACACTGTTTTGGAAAGGATTTTATTTATTTACAGAAATCCCCATAGAAACTGCAGCAGATATTCTTCCACCAGATGTGATGCTTCATTGTTAATTAGTTCATCTATTGGAACAACAGCTTTCCTATCACGAGATCTGGGCAGCTAAAATTTGAAGTGCACACTCCAGGCTGCCCATCAGATGAAAAATATTAGCAACACATTCAGCTTTTGGAACTGAAAAATCTCCAAGTATGTGGCATAAAAGCAGCAGACATTGTCAATCTCTAGCCACCAATGTGGAAACAGAGGTGCAGTGCACCAAAGAGGTTTCTCCAAAATCACATTACTAGTCACCACTCAGATCCCAGCACTCCAGTTTAGCTCCCATCACCCAGATCATTACACCCTGCAATGAACTGAACCTCATCTTTACTGCAACACCCAATAAACAACATTATTGACTGGCATCATGGATTATAGCCAATGATTTTCTGCATCTGGGCTCTGGGGGCCATTGTGAATACCAGCAAAAAAAAAAAAAGAAAAAAAGGGTAGCAGCAGATGAGGTTTGGATTGGGAAAACGAAACAATCACATCCCTGTCTCCTCAGCTTTGCAGAGCACAGTTTAGGAGCTAGGCTGGATCTGTTTTTAGACCTACATTTACCTCTCTTCCAACCCAAACATAGTTCTCCCTTGTAATACCAATGATGCTTTCAAGTGGAACAGTGACTCGTGGTGCCACAATCATAAATAAAATTATCAGCTGTCAGGCACAGGCTCTCACACAACTCCTTGGTGCAAGCCAGGATAACACTTGTCACTTGCCTCCCAAACACAGGCCAGTTGGCTTTGCTGACGGAAAGAAAGGCAGAGGATGGTGTTTTAAAAGCCAAAAGAGAGACAAGAGTGGAACTTTTTGTGTGATGAAACACTGCATAACTAAATTTCCCAAAAACATTCAATTCCTGGGTCTACCACCCATTGCTAGGTTGTGGGTTTGGGTTTTTTTGGTTTTTTTTTTGTTTGGTTCTTTGGGGTTTTTTATTTCCATTAATGGTACCTGTCCATTACGCTGGGAACAAATCCCAGATATGAAGTTCATGTGAAATTTTGGATTTCCTCACCACCTGAGCTAGACTGGCACCTTCCCACACTCACACTCTGATGAGTATGTGCTGCTTGGCCCCCAAGGCCAACATCACCTCTTGGTTGGCTTTGTTCTCTTTTTGGCTGGTGTATTGCCCAGAGGAAATAATGGAGAACTGGCTTGAAGGACTTGTACAAAAGGAAATGGGTTCATTTGACACACACACACAGAGGTATACGCTCGTGATTTAGAAAAAAAATAAAATTTAAAAAAAAAATGACATGGCATTGCAGGGAAACAATTTCTTTGAGAGTCAAGTTAAATCAGACATTATAAAGCAACCTTATTTTTAAAGTATTAGAAATAAAAAAGTAAAAAGCAAAGAAGTTAACTGGGTTCCAGAACCCAATATTGATCAGCAAGCTTGAAAAAGAGAGAAAGGGAAAAGTTTAAATGACTCATTAGCCAGTTCAGTGTCATCTTGCACTATTTACTCCAGAGGAGTCTGAAGTCGACCCCAGCATTGTACAAAGGACACCAAGTTTGGGACTAAAGTGATACAGAAGTTACTGGCAGGGTTTGAAGATCTTCCTCATCTAGTCTTGCACTGCCAGCTTAAGTGGATTTAAAGACAAGGAGGGAAGAATATTCACCATATTTGTGTCCCCAGTGTCTCTTTCCTCCAGCCAAACAAGTCATATGATACCAGTCAGCGCACAACATGTGTCAGACCCATTAAATGGCCAAGCTGCTTCTGGGCCACTGAGACTTATCACAAAAACAGTCAGGCAAGGTGATCCCCAGCTCCATCAGCTCCTGTAGTGCTCTGACAGGTGACAATGGCAAAGGGACTGTCCTCTCACACACTGAGAACCAGGAGAGACTCCACAGGGATGGGTAGTTACACCACAAATCTCTCAAGGACTGCAGAACTTTACCAGTGAGAAACTCTCGCCCAAGAGGGAGGAAAAAAGGTTCTGTCTGCAAACAGCAGGACATCCTTGGCAAAAAACTGTTAAGAGCTGAAAAGCAAATAGCCGATGTAAACTGCCCTTAATTTTACTGGCAATATAATCAAAAATGAAAAAATTCACAAGGAACTTCCTTCCCTTTCACTCCTACAGAGAATTTAGTTTGTCTGCATTAGGTAAGCTAGAGAGGAAAAGAAACCTGTAAGAAAGCAGATGCTGTGACAGATCAATTTGTCAAAGTCAAACCACACAGATCTTTCAAAACCATAGAAAGATTAGTCATGATCTAATGATGTCTGAAAAGACAGAGAGCTCCTTATATACCCAAAGACAGCATGCTGACATAAAATGCTTTCTAAGTTTGTTTTCTAATGGAAAACTAGCATTAATTTCCCTTTTTTGCACTAAAATGTTGTTTAGTTTTTTTGTTTGGTTTTGTTTGTTTTGTTGTTGTTGTTGTTTTTTGTTGTCATTGGTGATGGTGTTTTTTTTGTGGGACTTTTGGTTTGGTTTTTGTTTTGTTTTGGTTTTTTTTGTTGTTGTTTTTCTGGTTCAGGTAATAAATCCATCCTTCAAACTGAGGAAAAGTAGGAGGTGGTTAATTATTTCTCTGGTTTTCTTCTGTGCAATTTTACATTTTATAAGAGAGAGGCGGGGAGGGGGAAATGCCTGCTTTGGAGGTATAACTTGCAGTCTTAGAAGTGAAGATGCATGTCCAAAGTTTGATTCAGCCCTTGCCCAGTTTCAGTTTCACACTGAGGCAGCTCTGTTGAAATTCCCTTATGTCAAACTACAATGTTTCTTTACTTTCTCTGTGCTGTCAGAGCTGTGTGAAAAGACTGGAAAGCTGGTCAGAGTATAACCCACTGACTCCAGGATCAATCTGGAGATATTACCTGACTCCACCAAGGTTTAAGCCACAGCTGTTGAACCAAAGTCTTTACCTATGCCAGAGACTAAAGTCTGTGCTTGGACCATGATGAATGTTCTGCTGAAAAGTGGAAACAGGAATGGAAGCAGCTGGGAAGAAGGTGGCTTTCGACCACGTAGGGAAAGCCAAGGAAAGCCCGTGTTTCAAAGAGCAGCAGCTACATCTCGTGGAAAGATTTAGGATTGCAGGCTTAACCCTAAGAATGCTCGCAGACCTGGTCCACAACACCAGAGATGATCCAACATTGGGAAGGAGAACAAAGGTCTAACTTCTGTGGCTCTATGATAAACCTTTGCTCATTGTAGCCAACATGAGGCTGTGACTTCAATGCTCCAGGAGTTACCCAGAGAAGTTGTGGATGCCCCATCCTTGAAAATGTTCAGGGCCAGACTGGACAGGGCTTTGAGGAATCTGGTCTAGTAGGTGTCCCAGCTCATGACAGGGGGTTGGAATAAGATATTTCAAGTCTCTTACAAAACCAAACTGTTCTATTATGAATATAATAGAAATCAGTTTCCATAATTAAGACAATTCACAAATTAGACCAAGTACAAAATTTCTCATTGGTAAAGTTGTCTATGAAGAAATCTCCCAAGACAGAGTCTGGAGCAATCCCTGCTATCTGAAATAAAGGCAGGGAGAAAACTTCAGTTCCATAGGCCCTGTTCTCTGGCTATTTCTTTTTCTCCACTACCACCTGGCACTTTCCTAAGCTGCAAGTCAAAGAAAATTCAAGAGCAGCACAAGCTTCTGCAAGAGCCAGGCAGTGTTGTTGCCACTGATGTTACCCTGACACTCTCAGGTCAGTGCAGAACTCAAAGAAAATCCCCACACCCTCGATGTGAAGCATGTAAATTATCCAACTCTGCTCTATATGGTGGTCCTGCTCCCTACAGTTTACAATACACATAACACTGAGCAAGAGTTGCCTCACCAAGGAGTTGACCCTGGACTCCCAAGCACTGCTGCTCATTTTAACACCTGCACTGGCAGCTTACCCTAATTTAAGGGAAGGGCTCCAAGTGCAGCTAAAAGCACACTGAGCAACAGCCCTTCTGATGAAGATGCATCTACAAGCCAGGCAAGTGAGAGAATAATCTCCCAAGTAATATTAGAAGTAGAAAGCTGTAGTTTGCAATGAGACAATCTTGTTAATGTCTGTTAGGTAATAACAGCTTATTTAAAATACCTGCTAGTACCTAGAGCTGACTTCATAACCTGTGACTTGCAGTCTGCCGCTCTCATGGCTTTCTATTACAATAAGAGCGAGGGAGCTCTTGACTGGGGACTTTAAAATCAATAGCATCAGACAGACAAACAATATGAAAAAAAAAAAACCCCACAGAGTAGCAGGGAATCAGTCCTTGCTGTTCAGCCCTCTGCTTAGCTTGTCTGCAAAAACAGAATCACCACAGCTCCTCTTAAAAAACAAAACCAACCCAACTGAAGTTCCAAATTTTTTTTTTTTACATCACTAGGTACTTTCTGGCATTTGTGACATGTTCAGTTTTATTACAATCTTGTAACTCTGGAGTGCTTCTGTAAGAGTAGAAAGTGCAAAACAGAGACAGGGCACATGAGAAGCCCTCACAGCAAAGCCAAATCAGGACTACAGAACCTGCAAACTCATACACAAGGAACAGACTGAAGGTATGAAGATTAAAAGCTTTTCTTTGGAGCAACATGTAAAAATGTTATACAAGACATTGTTACTTATGGGAAGCAGGAATTGAACTTAAATTTACAGATGTTTCCTACAAAACATACAGCCAATACTATATAAGACAAGTGTGAATCAAAAATTTTATTTTTTCCCCACATACATAAAAAAGTGAGTAAACACACAAGATAGAAAGACAGAGGAAACTAAACATATTTACAAGTCAGTAATCAATTTTTTTCTATCTTCGAGATCAAGTCATCACAGATTTTTGTTAGTTCATCATTTTCTTTAGTCTGTAGAAGAAAGAAAAAAAGTGAGTTTAAGGTGTGCCCAAAACCATGCCACCTCCTTGTAGTGAGCTGTGATGCAAGTAGACATGTTTGCAAGCAAATGGAATAGGAAAGTCCATTTACCTGATAGTGACTCATGCAAATTTAATATAAAAGACACTCTACTGTGGCAAAGGGCACACAGCATCCTTAAGAGCCTTAGGACATGAGCCAGAATCCACTACACTGTTTCTACTTCTTCCAGACTTTCCCATAATACATAGAGACCAACTGATTCAGAAAAATGAGACTGTTTGGACTCAAAGTCTTCATTAGGTACACCAAAATGCAAGAGTGTGACAGTTTGGATTTTAACGTTCACAAGATCTGTAAAATGATGCTTTGGCACTTTTACTGACATGTAACAATTTCCAGTTTGTAGAATTCCTTCTATGGTCAAACTATTTTAACAGGAATTCTTAAAGTGTTACTGTATTTATGACAAGACCAAAACTAGTCCTGTGTTAAATGGCTTGTCTCATCTCTCCAGTTACAGATCTACTGATTCCTCAGCTATGCACACTTTAGCCATAAGCCTAAAGACTAACAAAAATATGAGATTTTTCCATAATAGGGGTGTGTCCACATTATCCTATTTTGAGTCTTCAATGCTGGCAGAAACAACCATAACACAGTAAAACTAACTGTATGCATTTCCAGCAGTGACTTTTAACCCTCAAAAGGCTTCTTCCTTTGAAGGGTTCCAACAAAGGAAACTGATGTGCCTTTACAAAATATTCTAAGACTTTACCTATGCAAAATAAAACAATATCAAAAACAAGGATTAATGGCCTGAATATCAAAGACTTCAGTCATTTACAGTAAATCTGTATTAGTGCTAACAGCTTACAAATCATGTTCATCAGCAACCTGAACCAAAAAGAGTTATTCAAGATTTCTTGCCAAATTCTGCTGTGTCATGTTTGTTACATCACCACCTCTTTCATAGTAGTTCAAGTAACCTCCTGACAAAGTAGGCCCGGTTTATCATTTCTACAATCCACCTATGGGAACAAACCTTGTGCTCCAAAAAACCTAAACATACAGACAAGTCCTGACGTAATACATTGTGTCTTTGGTTTCAATGCCTACTTCCCAAACCCTGCTAGGACCACAGCCATCCATATCGGTACAGTTAGCATGGCTACTTCTAGCACTTAGACAAGGGAGTTCTTGACCTAGTCTAAGGCAACAGTTTGAAGAGACTCACCCCTAGCATTCTGACCTACCTTTTGCTCAAGGCTCTTCTCCAGAGAATGGTTCCTCATCTGTTCTTTGCGCAGAGTCGCTTGTAGTGCTGCGGCCTCTGACTCCGCTTTGTTTCGAACGTGGGCAATTTCTTCATTTGCTCTGAAACGGTTGCAAGATGGAGTTTAGATCCCCTTCAGACAGCACAGCAAATCACACAGATGTTCGTACTCTGGATTAATCTCAAAATTACACATATTTAAGTTAAGTTCTGGCAATATTAAAACATAGTCTGCAGCAACTGTGAAAACTGTATTTCACTCCCTGCACTTCTTGACATAGTACTTACTTCTGCAGCTTTTCCTCTGCATGTGCCTTTAGTGCCTGGTATCGCTGCTCTTCCTTTTTAATTCTAGCCAAGTAGTCCTCAGCACATTTTTTCAGAACTTCTTCATTCTGTCCCAAAACGCAAGAAGCTTAGTTAGCTTTTTATGTGCTAGTAGATGAAGAATCTGACAAATGGGCTATTTGACCACACCTAAGTGGAAGTATTGGCTCATGGGAGTACCAGGAACAGCTATGAAATCCCACAGACCTATATAGAATAAAATGTCTCCTTTCAGCTACCAGAACTCTGTGAACAGATTTATTCACCCTATTTCCTCCCAATACACTATTTAGTAGTAAACTCTAGTAGAGGCAAAGGTCACTAAAAATACAGTCACTAGTTGGTTTTGTTGTTTTGCCCCCCCCCTTTTTTTTTAAAGCAGGTTTGTCTTAAGTTGCAATTGTCCTAGTAATAGCTAGAAGTCCAACTTCAGAAAGCCCATAAAGAGTATCAGGCTTGGGATTCTGATGTAAATTAATTCAACATCAACAGCAAGAAAGTTGCATTGCTAGGTACACTATGAATGCATTTTATTAGCTATTATAGGAAGTATGAATTGTTTGAAACAAGTGCTAAGCTCTCTACTAATTGCAGCTCTTAAATGTAACAACTGACTTTCCAAGTGTTTCTCTGCTAAGTAAAGGGCTTCCGAATTTAAGGGTAGACATGGAAAAGATGCAAGATAAGGAAAGCTGACAACAGTAAAGAAAATAAAATTGTAACACAGACATCATGCCTGTTTCTCAAATCTGGACTACAGAGTAACTTGTAACAGGCAAGTTTTAAGCTCGAGTAAACAGGGACATTAAAGGATAACTGAATAAAAAAACTGAAGGTACTTTAAGCACCAACTGAATAAATTTTTATGTATTTCATCAGTAAGAAACCATAGCTTATGCATCTCATTGGATTCCTTCCTCCAGCCTCTGAAGAGGCTGCAGAATGAAGGCCTGACTTTAGCTCTAACAAAAACTTAGAAAAGAGCATCCAATAAACTATAACATTCTGAATGACAATAGCAAATCCTCTTCAGCATCCGTTCAACATGATGTTGGGGAAACAAGTTGCTCTTGTGCAGCAGCTACTACGTGACTGTCTCCATGATTAAGAAAAATAATGTGTGCATCAAGAAACAGCTCACTTCTGTTTGAAAAAACTTCAGCTTCTAACAGATATCATTATTATACTTTAAGTCAGTCACTAAATACAAGTGAGTAATTTTTTATCATCTTACTCTGTGGTAACCCTCTAGTGCATCTTTCTGCTTTTCAAGTCGTTTGAAGAGTTCAGAGAAAGACTTTTCCATAGAATTCAGATCTGATAAAGCTTGCTGTTTCTCCTCCATCATCTTCTGCATTTCTTTCTTTGAGATTTCCTTCTGCTTCTGAGAATCCTCTATAGAAAGTGGAGTGGACCCATGAGAGTTAGTGCATTAGTAACAAAACTAGTTCCACAGAATTGAGAGATATCCCCCATACCTTCTGTTCTTCCTCTTAAGCAAAAAGGCTTTCATAATGTAGCCTCTCTCTGGAAAGAACCATATATGCTCTTTTAAGAAAGCAACCCTTGTCTACATACTACCTCACACCAAACTTAAGGCCATTAAACACTGGTGACGAGGTGCTGGTCTAAAACACTTTTTCTTCTGTAATGTAGTCAAAATACTCCACCCGAGTTTACCGTAACAGGAGCCTCAAACTTTGCGATAGAAACAAAGAATTCAAAAATATTTGTTTTTCTTAAACATACACAACAGCTGGAAGATCTGAAGAAGACTGGGATAGCAAGTCAAACTGGCATTGCAAACTTTCAGGACAAGTTTGTATTAGCAGATCTGAGTTATGTTTCCCATAGGCTTAAAGAAGCACAATAAAAGCTGCCATGATATTCAGTCTCCTTACATAACTAAATTTAAGCAAGGCAGTCTATTAATTTTTGAACTAAGAAAGCATACCTATACAACATGAGTTCCACTGTATGTCTCTCCTAGTTTTGAAGCCATAAACTTGACTGAACCAGAGGTCAGATCTGTCTAGCAAGAACTCCTAGTGATATCTTGCCACTTAAATGATGTCAGATAATAAACAGGTAAACACAGAGTGCTGACAACCAGATCTGCCAGTTTAAGTGAACCAATAACTCACACTGCACTGGAGAATAAAAAAGGTTAGATGGGTTCATGCCTGATTCAGAAAGTCACTGTTACCTGCTGAGTGATATCATGGCCGTATGAATATGCATAAAATCATTAGTCTAACTACTTTGCCTGAAACCTTACACTCACTCTGGAAGCAGTTGAAATATTAATGTCATCAGAAGTGAAAGAGTGCCAACCTGACTTAGTAACCCCGAGCAGGCCCCAGCCCTCCAAGGCATTAAAATATAAATATGGCACTTACCCATTACTTGTGTTATTGTCTGTTCAAACTCAGCAACTATTTTTCTAAAAAACATTTTAAAAAAAATCATTGATCATAACTTAGAAAGAGCATCTGAAGTAAATAAGTAGATATAAAAGTCAGGAGAGTTTCATACCCCATTTCTTGGTATTCCACATAAAGCTTATTATACTTGTTTTTCCATTTCTGAATCTCCAACTCTTTCTCTTGAACCTTGGAGGGTGAAAAAGTAAACCTTCATTTTTTGCACAGAAACAGAAAATATTTGATACTAAAAGCAGTCCAAAGGGCAGCTTAGGTATACTTAACTCAATATGGAAAGAAGCAAGTTCTAACTACTTAACAGAATCAACATTTTTCATTACAAATTTGAGTCTAATAAGACTTGGATGGAAATAGATTTTGCATATATGCTGATAGCCACCATGTCTTCATACCCAAGGTGTCTTCAAATGACAACACCAACCTTCAGGCTACTCTTATTCACCGCATATGTGGATCATTAAAACTTCTGAGAGAACATTCTCTCCAAGGAACGTTCTCTCAAATAAGAGACATTTATCTCCTATTCACAAGGCAGACAAAAAAAGCACTATACAAGCCTGCTAATCTTAACACATGAGAGGCTAAATACCAGAAGCCTATGCAAGAACAAATTGCTGTTTGGAGTAATTTATGTTCAATGCTAAATTTCAAAACATGGTAGCAGGAGGATTAAAAGATGCCCCAATTAATTTAAGATTAATCATACTTATTTCACACCAGTTGAATTAAAGCAGAGTTCACATTAACAGTATTGACCAGCACAAGCACTCTTTGCTAAATACTTTCTGCAAACTCAGGACAAAGTCATGTTTAAGACCTGTAACACAGAGCTGATTGCAGTATGGGAAGCATTTAATGACAGAAGCCCAAAATACTAACCTGGTATTTTAAACAAGACATGGTGAAAGCACATAATTACTATTAATTTTGCCCCATAACTGCACAGTATACTGCAGTACACCGATTTTCAGTATTTATTTCGGGGTAAATTCATTTTTAATGTATTGCAATATTTCAGATGACAGGATGCAGGGCACAAGTGAAAACAAAGTACAAAATAATTATGTTAGAAACAAAATGCTACAAAAACACAAGTGTGTGGAGAGGGAAACATGATAGAAGTTGTTTCAGACCAAAAGAAAAGGAAAAAAAAAAACAAACACTTAAAATTTAGCCTGTCCTCCTTTCAGGTTAATACAGTAATGCCAAGCCTTTTTGTGTGTTTCAGTAACACAGCTGAAGCCATCCAATCATACCTACAATTATGTTTGCATGTTTAAGACAGTTCTTTCAGACAAGAAATTAGAGCAGTAATTTTAAGATATTACAAGGTTTACTATCCATTATAGATAAATTCTTAACTTTAGACCAATGCACTGAGAGTTGAGTTGACCCCTGTCAAAGCTGCACTTGCTTTCCTATAAGAGACAATATACTGGGTAAAAGTCACATCCTAAATAACAGAAAGTAAGAGGTACTTCTAGAAAAGACACTATTCTCTGTAGTCTAAAGGGAAAGAATAACTTAAGCAGCCAATAATCACAGACTATCTTTGTGTTCTTAGTGTCACTGTCTGCAGTACAGCTGTCAGGAATGCTGAAGTGACATGATCAGCTTTAGGGCCATTTATGCTTAGATAGTTCTGTTACATTGTTTAGCATTTGCAGAGTTACATAACCCAGAGTCCACAATGAATCAAGTACTCAAATTTAATTGAACAGGTACACAAATCTTGCATCAGTAAGAAAATGGGGGTTTAAAGGCAATTTCTGTAGTTACAGATTATGCTTGAAATCTTATCAAACTACTACTTCCCTCCTCCATTAACGTCTTTACTCCAGAGCAAGTGAGCTCCTGATCTTACTTCTCATTTATTGGTTGTTGTACCTTCCCATCCCACAAAAAAAAAAAACCACAAAACAAAACAAACCAAAAAAACCCAAATGAAACACTTCAGCACAGCACTGAATTGGCACTACAGTTTTATCTTGTTTTAGGGACATTATATAAGAAATCGCTATCTTCCATTGGCATGAGCAAATTCCTGCCCAGTTGAATAAAAAGTATTCCTATCACTGCTGTTAAGCCTGAGTATCCCATCTGATAACATGTGCTTTTTAATGCTGACCAGTTCTAAGGCAGAACTTGACTAGTAATGACATTTACCCTATTTCCTTAGATCTTAGCTCTAAGGAGTTCTATTCCTGCAGATCCCATCAAGTGTACAGCTTTTCAGAGTGAGATGCATATGTCAAGTACAATCAAAAGACCTACAAAGTAGAGACTTATCTAGAAATAAATTATAGAGATAGATTATTTAGAAATAATCCAAATAAAAGACACTCTTCCAAAGCTATGCCAAGTTTTGCTTTGGAAGGGTCAACATACATACCACTGCATCCATGTCTTTTTGGCTGTATTTTAGTACATCTATAATAGCATCCACAGCAGTGTCTGTAGAGGCAGCAAAAGGGACTGGAGGAACATCACCACTCAGGGTGTCTGGAATTAGGGGACCTGTGTCCTGTAAGGAGGAAAACAAGGAAAATTTCAACAGATTCCCATTGTCATGCCATTGATTAGACCTGTGCACATAGTTTCCCTTAGCATTGAATTATCTTACTGAAACACACAAAATACCTCCATAACTTTCTTACCTAGCTCTACGTGGTGTAACCACAACTGCTATCCACCAAAAATAGCATCAGGAAAAAAAAAGATGACACCACACTGTTCCTCAGAAGTAAAAATCTGTGTGCAGATCTGTTCATAAAAGGCTGTTCAAGCTATGAACCACAGACTATAGAGCATCAAGTTTAATCAAAGTGCTTTAATCAAAGTGCTTTTCATTTTAGTGCAACTAAAATACAAGCTTGTTGTTTGTAGTTTCACCTTCATTTTTAAAAAAATGCCTAACTAAAGCACTCAAAGTCAGTTCAAAATCTCCAACACCATGTGCAATGGCACCAGTTTCAACAAAAAATATTTCTAATACTTAAGCAAATGAAGTCCATCAAAAAGTTCATCTTTGACATAAGTGAGTACCTGTTCTGGTTTAAGATAGGAGTTTAAACATTTATCACATTCTGTGATCCTTAAAATATCTGCTTAAGTCTCAAGTCCAGAACCTAGGCTACACCTTTCCCAAAATATCAACGTGAAACCTGGTAGCATTACAGGCACCCTTACAGAAGTTGTAAATGTCCCCAGAAGATCTAGTCCTTTTGGTTTTTCTTCAGTTTGAAGATTCACTAGAGGCTTTTCAGGTTCCTCAAGCAATTTACTTAAATCAGCAACAGGACTAAAAATAAACAAATACATACCATTAAATTCAAGTGCTGCCTTTCTTTGTAAAGCTCCTGTATCAGCAAGGGTGTCCAGCAGGACTGGGGCAGTGACTGTCCTCCTGTACTTGGCAGGGGTGAGGCCACACCTCAAATACTTCATTCCCCTTTGGGCCCCTCACTACAAGACACTGAGGTGCTGGAGCAAGGCCAGAGAAGGGCACAGAGCTGGAGATGCACCTGGCGCACAAGTCTGATGTGGAGAAGCTGAGGGAGTTGGGGATGCTCAGTCTGGGAAAAGAAGGCTCAAAGGGGGCCTTATCACTCTACAACTACTCAAAAGGACATTGTAGCAAGGTTGGTGTTGGTCTCTTCTCCCAGAGACCAAGACTAGATGAAACAGCCTCAAGTTGCACCAGGGGAGTTTTAGACTTAACATTAACGGACATTTCCTCACTTAAAGGGTGGTCAAGCATCTGGAACTAGCTGCCCAGGGAAATGGTAGAGTCACCAGCCCTGGAGGCATTTAAAAGACTTGTAGATGTGACACTTGGGGACATGGTTTAGTGGTCGACTTGCAAATGCTGGGTTAACTGTTGGACTTGATGAACTGGAAGGTCTTTTCCAACCTAAACAACTCTATTATTTTATGTACCATAGCCTAGACTAAGTTCATACCTACCTGTGCTGAGGTGGAGCTGAAATGATACTCTCTTTTATTTCAATTAATTTCTGGTACTGCTTCCTTGGACTGTCTCTCAATAGAGGGTCAAACTTCAAATACAAGGACTGTTTTCTCAAGGCCGACTCTTTGAACTGAAGGGAAAGAAGCATAAACTGGCAGATAAGCTGCTTCAGAGAGTAACACACATCCCACCCACACACAAATAATCCTTTGGAGAGTGGGTGAGCCTATTCTTCAGTGGCCAGAGCATTGTTCTCAAGAGAAAAATTACATAAGAGAACTCCGTGCCCACATGCTTAAGTCCTTATGTAATATCAAGTGAACTCAATCTGCTCACAGACAGAATCAAAAGGGCAAACATTTATGAACCACCCAAAACCAGCAGAAGACACTGAAAGGCAATGACAGTATTGTAAGCTGAATAAGCAGTGTATGCCATTCTCTGTCTCTGCTCATACAGCAATAAGGACAAACAGCATGATCAAAAAACAATTTTAGTTCATGTATTCTCTGTGCATTCAGAGCTGCTCTTACACAGGACTGAAGTAGGAGAAAGAATAGTGACATTGAACTGATTAAAGCATGACATGTCCAATTTAGAGACAAATATCCTGAAACTGGCCATAAAGAAAAAGCTTTAAAATATTTTTGAAACAGTGATTCTGCACTTCCAAAGCATTATGTTCTTGCAACCACCAGAAGTGAAACATCCACCTTGGTTTCACTGCTATTAAAGAAAAAAATAGCACCTCTCCAAACTGAAAGCAAGAGATCTGATTTTTTTCTTGACATGCTTACAACTACAATTCTTTCCACCATCAACCCCTGCCCATCCTTGCCACCACAATTTCTTGGAATAGAACCTGTATTTCTGCAGACAATTGAAAGTGAACATGAAAACATTTAAAGTTTAAAATGTTTCATCTTTGTTTTCCTTTCTACCCTGCCAGGGAAGTAAACAAAACATTTCAGTGTCATACTTACTGATGAAGTCCCAAACTGTTCCAGATAGTCTATTTCTGTGCCCATTCCTAGAACTGGAAAAAAAACAGAAATGATACAATGAAGATGCAATATTGTCATATAGGCTTACCACAGACAGGATCAAATAAATACATGACTAAAGCAAATAAATCCCTGCTTTCATTCTCTTGAGTTTAAAATATTGTCTATCCAGATCATAAAAATAAAAAAGCAAATATTTCTAAGCTAAGCAAACTTACAGCTTCCATTTGCCCCAGATATTTGTAAGAATATGTAGAGCTTAACACACAGCTGAAGGAACTTCTGTTGCTCTGTGGTTAGAGTGACATGCACACTCAGATATTCCACACCATGCCCCATGAAAGAGTACAACTGTCAATCTCACCATTAAAACTAGCACACAGTTCAGATTTGAACAATGGAGTTTCAGCTGTTTCCCAACATACTGATTCCACTCCAGTCTGAAATGACAGACTGTACTGCAGTCAAATAATTTGCTCATACTTTCTCACAATGTCTCCACAAAGAATAACCCCTCTAAGTGGTCACAGCTATGTAGAAAGCTTTCAAGACAAGCATGCAAGTGCAGAAAGACCATCCACCCACACTGCAATATGAAACCAATATTTAGGTAGTGCTAAAGACTGCAGTAACCTACAAAATTCACAGACAGTTACTTTGCTTTCAATTTACAAAGTCCTTAATACTAGAAATTATATTTAAGGAATGTTTTTTTCTGCACAGAAAACTGTCACTGAAACAGATTTTTTTCTGTACTAGTCTAAATTTTATCATCCCAGACAGCTGAATGCTAAGACTCAGCTTTTTGAACTTAACTTAAACCAGAGAAAGTTAGAAGTAGGGTTAGATACGTTCCCCAGCACTGATAGTCATTGTTGGTTTTGCAGTCCTTTCAGAAGATGAGAATGAGACAAATCCAGAATCCATGCCAAAACTCCAGCAGAAAAATATATACATACAAGTTATTTTAACATCGTATTTTCAGTCTGTTTCAAAAACATGCCCTTACCTTCTGATGATGGCCTGAAGAACTCCTCAGGTTCAGCATTAGCTGTCTCCTCAGTTGCTGTTATTTCAGCTCTGTGGGAACTAGGTTGAACTTCTTCTGCAGACATTGGCTTTTTTCCACTGTCAGTGGAAACCAAATTATCTTGAGAAGGGACAACATTAGCTGAAGACATGTTAGATGGGCTCATTTGCTTCTCCTGACGAGAAAAGTACAATCCTTTTTACTGTTAAAATAACTACTTAAATGTAATAAAAATCATTAGAATGATCAAATTAATTTGTCATAAACTAGCTGGGTGGACAACATAATGAAGCAAGAGTTCACAAGCATAGAAATTAAACTGCCAACACTGAGTACAACTCATATTATACAGGAGTCATTTAGAGTCCACACCCTTATGTTTGTCCTTACATATGACTGCTGATCAAAAAGAGATACTAAAATACCAAGGTACCAATTTGGCTGTCTCTGATGTTACCTTCAAAAGACAGGTCTGCACAGTTGATATTCCTTCTAGAGCTGCTGAAGATGCATAAACCCACTAATTCTGCCACAAAGTATCAAAAATACATTTCAAAAGATTAAGTCAAAGAATTGTTTTATGGAACTGGTAAGAACTGGCGCTCTCTCTTATACCTTACCATGTCTCTCTCTCCTGGAAGTTCAGCTTCTGCTTGAACTCTTGGCTTCTCTTCTTGAATCCCTGGTATGTCTTCTACCACACTCTGCTTAACAACTTCCCTAAAGAAAGAAAAAAATTAAGTCAAAATTTAAGTCACACAGTGCTAAATTTTGTGTTACCAAGTACACTAAAGCACTGAACAAGGTTAGCTTCTTTGAAAGTTTCTACTGCCACAGCACAGGAAGCTTCACAGAGTGTGGGGATGTAAATTCACTGTCTTGCCTGGTGACAACTTCAGTGACAGAAAGCTCTCTCTCCATCAGGAGTTATCTAGGAAGCAGGAAGTCAAAGCAGTATCCACTTATTTCTACTCACTTAGCACTGCTTTCATATTTACATCTGTTAGGTTCCTTACTGTTTTTCAGTTAAATATAGGACTTTTGTTTTATTGAGAACAGAAATACAAGCAGCCTGCTCCTCTTTCCAAAGCAATGCTGTGATTATTGGTGTAAAGCACAGAACTTCATTAGGGAAGTTCAATACTTCAGCTTGTGCTGTCAGCAGCAAGTAAACTTTTCACCTTGGTAAACAGTAACTGATCACATTACACAGGGAGCAAGAGAGCAAACACTTCTGTCAAATGAACAACTTGTGCCAGTGTAGTTCTGCCAAGCACCTGACTGTCTGTAGTAACACTGACACTCTAATAGCCAGACTTTCTAGGAAAGGCAACAAAACATCCCATTATCAAATAAAAATTTTATGGTGCCAAAAAATGCAGGTTCAGGGACAGGCCTTTTTACTGGAGATAGCATTTAGATACCAAGAACACATAGGGAAGAAACAGCTCCTCAGACTTCAGCGGAGCACAGAATTGCCTGGCCTCTGTGCAACACTGCTGCCTACTTTTTGATTTAACAACAGCAGCAGTCACCTGGTTCCCCACGTTTTACTCTAACCTTGGAAGACTGGGAAAAGAGACACTTGACCAATGCTCTTTCCACCTAAGCCTTTTCCCTCCCATCCTTCCAGGTTTAAGAATACCTTCTGCCTAGAGCTAGTCATCTTGGGATAGTTTCCCCAAGGTGATCTTTGCTGTTACAACATAATTGTGTTAAAGATTACAACAGACTCAGCCAGCGTGGGAGGGAGAAAGTAAAAGAAGTAGGAATCAAGCAGTTTGAGGTAATATCTAACTTTCCTGACACGAGTTCAAGGTGCTCCTGGATTCAGCTACAAATTTACTTACAGATTTTTGGGTTCCAATTTTTCAGGAGTTTCACAAGTACTTGGACCATTATCCTGTTCCACTGGAAGAGGGTCCCCTCTTGATGTGGTACTATCCTGCTCCTCTTGCAGGTGAGCTTTCTGAGGGCTGGGTTTAGAACGCTTGGGCGAGGTGGAAATTTTAGAGCCTCCTCCAAAGGGATTGAAGTTTGGATCATCAAGTTTGTCCCAATCAAACTTATAAGATGCTTTAGGAAGGGGGATTTCATCTTCCACATTACTTTTATTTTGCACTTCAGTATTCTCTGGCTTTGTTTTGATAATAGGAATTTTTTTGGAAGGTGGCTTAATTCCAGTTCTTTTACCTAGTTTTCTAGGAGGTGGTTTTTTAGCAGTGGCATTATCAAAGTCAAATTCCAGTTTCACTGGTCCAGCCTTGGGGGCATCAGGCTTTTCTGCAGGTTTTCCTGTGGAGACAGCCAGATCTTCATCACGCTTTGACTCTTCTGTGGAGCCTTTTTCTGCTACTGAAACATCCTGAAGCTTTGATTCCCCACTTTTAGAAGAACCAGTTGCATCAGAATTACTGGGACCTAAATTTCCAGGTAGTTGTACTGGTGTAGGTGCCTCTGCTAATCCCACTGAATTATCATTTTGGCTCACGTCTGTGGAAGCAGACTTCACACCCTCCTCAGAGTTACTGAGTGTTTGCTTAGGGGACAGCGTGGACTTGTCAGACTCCAGCTCACTCAACACAGATTCTTCTGCAGAAAGGAGAGTCTTTTCTTCACTTAAACACTCTGTACTTGCTGTGGTTGAAGGAAAAGCAGCTGTATCTTCCGTCAGAAGAGAATCATTACTTTTTTCGGAAGTTTTCTCAAGGCTGCTAGATATGTTTACAGGAGACTTCTGCAGATTTCCAGGAGAATAAGGCAACTGTGCTGAACTTTGAAAAGGATTGATGTCATCTAAGTTATCAAAATCAAGATTGTAGGAACCTCGACTCTTCACTGGCATCTCATCATCTGGGTAAGGAGCCACACTGACCTTCTCTGGCATTTGTATATTGTCCGCTTCAGCTTCAGTCTTTTGTTGACATGTGCTGCATTTAGATGAGAATATATCAATTACTTTTCAGGCATCACTTGAAATTATCTTTAGAAAGATAATTGCACAAGTAGCTTTGCATGCTTAGAGCAATCTGATTTTTTTGCATTAAGTCAGATGACAGCAAAAGAATATTGTAACAGCAAGAATTCAGTTGACACCAGAACAATCAGAAATTATGAACTTGAATACAAAGAACTACAGGGAGATCAATCCTAGAAGTGACCCAGTGTTCTTAAGCTCCCTGTTCTACACAGCCTTGTTACCTCATGCCAGCTACCCCTAGAGGCTTCTCTACTCACCACAGCATATGGACATTTCCCTTCCACTAGGCAGTGAAACACACATTGCTTAGGATGAGTTACTGACAGTAAGCAGCTCAAACACAGCTTCTAGTACATCTCCATGCAGATTCATGTCTGAGTCATGACAGACTCAAGTCTTGGACCAAACCAAATCATGATTCAGGTTCTCCTATTCTAGCCATTACTTTGTCTGGTCATTCTGACAAGTATTTTCCCCTCTGGAAGTGTGCACCAGCATTCAATCTATGAGGGTCTATATACCAAAACAGAACGTGGACTTCAAGCATTCTAAGCTCTGTACAACAGATCTGACGAGCAGAGTGATATACATGAAAATATTTCTTTGTTAAGAGAATAAGACTCTCTAACAAAAGAAACAGATAAAGACTTGTGTACTCACTATTGCTAAGAATTCTACAAGTTACTGCTCTCTACTTTATTTCCCCAAACTTTACACAACTTCTGAAGCTTAGCCTCAGACTACAGAGAGTTAAGCCATTACTTCCTGAAACAGGATTTCCTCCTATTGTTTTGTCCCTGAAAGTTATTATTTCTATGTGCCATCCTTATCTGCTGTAAAACAGAACATGATTAAAAGCTACTCACTGAAAACTCCACTTTGATAACCTTGGAAGCAAAGGTGGGAGATAAGAGTTGAAGAAGTTCTTCTCACCCGGTTTGTGCGCCTCTTCCCTGCAATAGCTCAGCCCCAGGCTGCTCTGACTACTCAGGTCCCTCCCACTCTCCTTCAGTGTTTAACCTAATAAATGCCAGTCAAGAGAGAGACAGCTGGCTGGAACGTCAATCACTTGTGATGTTTGTCAGGAGCAACACCCTTAAGCAACACTGAGCCCTGCAGATTATTTGCTACAAAAAAACCCCTCATTTTAAAATTATAAGAGGTATGTAATATACAAGCAAGGTGTTAACACAATTATGCTCTGACTAAAACCAATACAGTGCTGCCCCTTTTAACTCACTTGAACTTTATAAGTATTAAATCTTTGTTTATATGTGCAAGCAGTGAGTTTAGGTCATAAATAACATTATCACTTGTGGTGGTTAGTTCAGAAATATTTTTCTAAACTGCACTACACATGGAAATAAATAATTGAAGCAAAGTTACACATTTAAAAAACGTTTAAGTGTTCCCCACCTTTCTTCCCTTAGAACCATGAAAATAGGGGTCAAATGACAGTATCAGGTAGTTAAAAACAAACAAAAGGGTGTATTTGCTTGCAGAAGGCAAAGCTAAGACCTAAGACTCCTTACTACTGGAAATTACAGGTGTCAGATGTTCACACATGTTTAAAGGGGGGCAGAAAGTCAGGGACAAAAATATGCATTGAGGCACCTAAAATGACACCCACAAATTGAAACATTGTAGATTTCATGCTCTTCTCTAGACAGTTTCCATGAGCCACTCAGATTCAGGCTGGGAGACTACAAAGGCAAATAAACTTGTTTATACTTGTGATTGATGTTACATTCATTTTGCATTGCTAGTTTCTTTAATCTTAATACTCACTGACTCAAACTGTCAGTTCAGGCTAACGCTACAGAAGATTTCTCTCTTTAGATCTTTCTCCTTAGGACACAACAGTACTTAACATACAACAGAAGATATTTTAAGGCTTAGCTTCAGAATAGTTGTATTCTCACATGAAAACTCTACTCTAAGAAATAGCTTTATATTCTCCACTTGATCTATCTTTTCTCTGAAGCTATGTATCTACACCATAAATCAGTTATGGAGTTAAGAGTTCACTATTTAATATTACAACCGAGATAACTGTCAATACTTTTAAGAAAAGTTTATCTTTGAAAAAGCTTATGCATCAGTCAGCATTAATTTTGGTCCTTTTATGTAGTTTACATCTTGTTATAAAATACAGAACTACATTTTAACTATTAGGTTTATAATAGAGAAAAGTTAGCTTGAGCACATGGCTAATGCAAGTAGTAGTGAATTCATTACTCACTCAGCTTCAGAGGGTGCATATAAAAGATCATCCAGCAAGTCTTCACGGCAACCATCAAGTGTAAAAGCAGTCTCAAGTTTGCCTGTCATAGTAGGACTTAGGATTTTTCGAGTCTGTGGATCTCTTTGAGGAGTTTGAAAGGTTACCTTTAAGAAAGGGCGGGGGGAGCAGAAGGAGAACCATGAGCACAATATTTTTCAAGCTCCAAATAGCACATGCATTCAGTAGCAGAGATCATAGAAGGAGAAAGAATATAAGCAATATGAAAGCAAAAGTTTACCTTCATCGCTTTTGCCACATTTCTTGGTGGCAAGTTTTCTTTCTGGGACAGGCGAAGAATGGAAGGTCGCCCCGTAGGTTCAGGCGGCGCCAAGAAAAAGTCATCTGCTGTTAGATCATCTTTAGTGTTTCCTCCATTTTCTCCATTTTCTGCACTTAAAATCTGCAGACTCATTCTAGAACATCAACACAGCACCACAGCATGAATGAGAGGGTGTGGTCAGCCAGATGCACTTTCAGATAAGTTGGCAGCCTGGCACCAGCCAGCAAAGACTAACAGCCTCAAAGGAGTTCTGGAAGTAGGGAGAGGTATCTCAGAAGACTGAATGTATCTAAATGCAGCACTGCACAGCCCCTTTGCTTTTGGTAGGGGTTTGAGAAGTTAATTGTTTAGATTATGCCTTCCACAGTTCACATTATTCTCTTAGTAATTAAGCTGTCCATCCTTTAAAGGGAGCTGTCATCTACATTTCCTCATTCCCAACCACTTAAACCAGCAGTGACTTCCATCCATGTCTCTTTAACAGGGTATCCAGCTAAGCAAAACTACTGCTTCTGCAAGGGGCAGATGATTATCACTTCTCTATTTTACTCACATGGTCTTATGACTACACTGTACTGCAGCAAACAGCAAAAACAAATTTAGTTAGTTGGGGTTTGTTTATGACCAGTGCTGAATCAAAATACTAATCTTTTTCCTGCATTGTCTGAGTACATGCTACTTTTGTAAAACACATAGTACTTAAGAATCCTTTGCAATATAAACACCATTGGTATGCAAATCTAGAAAAAAAACTGTAATTAAAATGGTAATCCTTAAGTATTGTTCTTATATTAGACACACACAAGATTTAGTAATTGTATATGCTGATCTAATCTTACTAGCATGAAGGACTTGAAACTAAAGCCCGTGCTGCAACTGAGATGAAGGATGAAAAAATAAGAAATAGAGAAAGAACATATTTCAAATATGCCAGGCAAGTTACAGGTACTTGAACTCTGTCTACCTTTAATTCCCATTGGAGTCTCCACTGTTCTTAAAGCTTTAACACTAATGCTTAGTGATGCTACAGCTGGGTTTTTTTTTTTTTTTTTTTTTTTAAAAAAAAAAAAAAGGACAGAAGGCACAGTAAGGAAGATGGAAGCATAGTAACTGGCCATGAAGGATGGCACCTAAGAAGTGCAGTCAGTTACCTGAAACACAGCTACCAAAGCAATTTATTTCGTAAGAACTGATGAATTATCTTGTAGCACCTATGCAAGATAATCGGTATCATCAAGTGGAGGAGATGCTGGCTGTCTGCAAAGGATAACAATTCTAAGTGATATCAAATGCTTGATTTTACCAAACAGCTAATTCTTAGCTTCTTTTTCCATCACACATTCAAGATGAATCCAGAAAATCAGCTGAGGAAAACTACAAATGATTGTTTTCACTCTCATGAAGAGGGAGCCAAATTCTCCAATATTTTCAAGCTCATTGCCCTGATGTATTCAAATTTCTGTATTTAAGCCTCCAGACACAATTCCCCACTCTTAAATTAATCCTTATGGGGAAGTTTGTTCCATACCCTCCACAGAACTCAGCTACTTTGTCTGCAAGCCTGACAACAGAACTTTTAATCAGCAATGGAATGCAAACAATGGCTACAGAAGCAATGGCATGCAAAGCATGCCTGTATTAGCCATTTCTTCATTCCTTCATTATTCATCATACTAATGCTTTAGCTCAAGTTATTTTATGTATATTTTCACATTAACCACTTGTAGAACCTGAAGAACATTATTTTCTTCCATTCCAAACTAAAATAAAGACAATAGATCAAGTGAATCTTTACAAAGTAATTTTTAATGTAATTACTTTAGAAGCAAGCCTAGGACACGATAAAGTTGTGAACAACCTTCTAAAACAAGCTCCATAAGCAGAGGAGTTTTAGAATTTTTCACTGAGCTACTTGTATGCCATTTCTAAACCAAATTTAGGTCATTAAAATACTCAATAAATTGACACCATAAACACACACTCCACGTACTGGGAGTTTTAGATATTAATCTAAAAGTCAAATTTCTTTCCAGGATTAAATAATTAAACATAATTCAGCATTTATTTAAAAAACAATAGAGGTTTGATCTAAATTGTATTTCACAAGTTCATTAGCTAGTAGCTGTGATAAACCGAAAGAGGAAGGAAGGTTTAAAGTGTTTATAGTGGTCAGTGTCCAAGACAAATATTGTGGAAGGTAGCAAGTTTTCCCACTAGAGCAAAACAAAGTTCAAAACCAGGTTGGATGGGGGTTTGAGGAACCTGATCTAGTGGAAAGTGTTGCTGCCCCTGGCAGCAGGTTAGGAACTAAGTAATCTTCAAGGACCCTTTCAACCCAAACAATTCCATGATTCTGTTGAAGTTGACAAAAATGAGATTGCTTCTAGCTTTAGAAAAATATTTATCCAGGCACAAGCAGTAAGCCATCATTCCGTATTTGAAAAGGAGCATAAATTCAGTGACACTAGATAAATAAACCTTGGGTACCTATCATTTGTAATGTGAGGGTTTCATGGCAAGAACCTCGTGTTTAACAAATACTGGACAAAATATGCAAAACAGCAACGTGGTCCCAAATGCTTGAAAAAGCCCCTGAACATGCAAGGCAAGGATGACATTTTTCTACTTAATTACCCTTCTGAACTCCTCCAGCAGCCAAGATGCAGAAGCCTCGCTCATCACAAAGTAACTTAGTACCTGCTGTGAATATTGCCATACAAACTGGCACAGAGCTGACTGCTATATATACATGTTTGTAGTGCAAACATCTCAATTAGAACAAATATCACTCTTCTGGTGAGCCTCCTCTCATGATCGCCTTTCCCTGACCGCAGGGAAGGAGCAGCAAGGTTGGGGAAGGCTGAGCCGGCTTTCGGGGCAGCACCATCCCTGCCCACTTAAAGTGAAAAAAACTCAAATAAGAAAACTCCACAAACCTCTCCCAGCCCCGAGTCACCCCAGACCATCCTCAAAACAGAGAGAGATGCTCCCAAGATCTTCTTCACCTTATCCCCGAATTCATAGAGGGGGGACCTAAGCCCCACCCTGGCCACCCTCCTCCCATCACCCCCAAGTTCCTGCCTCCGGCTTCATCCCTAAACTGACAGAAATTCCCTCCAAAGGTCTGAGTCCGAAGCCCACAGAAACACCCCTAAGACCTTCCACTGGAAGTGCCCCCGGTCCCACCTCACCCCAAACTCACAGAGGGGTCCCCCCAAGCACCACCCCCAACCTGTCAAAGGTGTCCCTGAGCTCCTCCACAAGACCCACAGCACCCCAAGCTTACAGAGGGGTCCTCAATCTGCTCCCCCCAGTCCCACCCCATCCTAAGGTCACAGAGGTCTCTGAGCTCCCCTTAGCCCTCCCCTCCACCAGCCCCAAACCACATCAGGCTCACAGTGGTCCCCCAGCTCCGCATACCCCCAGGCCCCACAAGCTTACAGAATGGTCCTCAAGCTGCTCCCCTCAGTCC
>VXAU01003783.1:611822-684773 GCA_013399695.1 Formicarius rufipectus | reverse complement strand
CCCCAAAACCTCACAGAGAGGTCCCCGAGCTCCTCCAAAACCTACAGATAAATCTCCGAGCTATTCCCCAGCCCTCCAGAGCGGTTCCCGAGCCCCTCGTACCTGGCGGCAACCCCGTACTCTCAGGGCGCTCGGCCCGCAGCTCCACCCGCCGCCGCCACCGCGCGATTTCAAACCGCAACGGCCGCCCCGGCCCGCCAATGAGCGAGCGGCGCTCGAGCGCGCCAGCCAATCAGAGCAAGCGCCTTGAGCACAGGGAGGCGTAGCCGGGACAGCGCGACGCTCCGCCGTTGCACCCTCCGCGGAGCGCGCCCCCGCGCGGGAAAGGGCGGCACTGCAGCGCCGGGAGGAACGTGGGAGGGATCAACGCCGGGGATGGACCTGGGAGAGGGGATCAACCGCGGGGCATGGACCTGGGAGGGGGATCAGCCCCGGGGGATGGACCTGGGAGAGGGGTTAAACCTGGGAGGGGAATAAACCCCAGGGGATGGACCTGGGAGGGCGTTCAGCCTGAGAGGGGGGAATAAACCTGGGGGGATAAACCTGGGCGGGGGATCAATTCCAGAGGGATCAACCCCGGGGGCTGAACCTGGGAGGGGAATAAACCCCGGGGGAATAAACCTGGGAGGGGACTAAACCCCGGGCGATGGACCTGGGCGGGGGATTAACCTCAGGGAAATAAACACGAGAGGGTGGTCAATCCCGCGGGGATTAACCTGAGAGGGAGATCAGCCTGGGCAGGGGATCAACCCCGGGAGGATAAACCTAAAAGTGGGGGGGTAACCTGAGAGGGGTATTAACCCCAGGGGGGGATAAACCTGGGTGGGGGATCAACCCTGGGGGGCATAAACCTGAGAGGGACATTAACCCCAGGGGTATTAAACTAGTCCTTGGCTGTTGAGTCGTCATACAGCAACAACAGGATGGTTGTTAAAACAATACACTTGCTAACAAGGATGTCTCTCAGAATGAAATAAGATACCCAGAATCCAAGCGTGATTTTAATGATGTAATCATCTTCAAGAGTCATTAAACCACTATAAATTCCCGATCTCCATCACAACAGTAACACTTTAACCACCTGCCAATGTAAGATGCCACATTCCGGGAGTGGCATTTCCTATAGACTTGGCTCCCCATCAGAAGTAGCGTGCAACATCACATGCTGCCTTCCCGGCCGTGCGTTTCCAGTTACACAATCCTACCTTTCTTTAAAAGAGACAAATACGGAAATTCATTATAATTACAGGGTACACGCCGGGGGTTTGTTACATTCCGTGAGAAACGGCGGATATTAGGGCAATTATGTGTGCTTCTACGGTAACCAGAGACCCCAGTTAGGCGATCCTTTTCCTGTGTTGGGGGGCGCACATATATATCTTAAAATCTGCCTCCCATGGAGGTATATTAAGACCTTACATCCCTGTCTTGAAATATTAGAAAATATTGAGAAAATATTAGAAAATATTGGAGAAATGTTAGAAAATATTGGAGAAATGTTAGGAAAATATTACATAACATAGACAAGGAAAACCAAAGAGAAGTTATCTCGGACCCCTAGGTAAACCAGTCCATTGCCTGCTCCCGACACTGCCCTCCTCCACCAGAGAGCTCTTTCACGTTTGTAAGGAACTGGAATCGGTTCTTTTTGCCAGGCCTGTGGAGCACGACTTCGTACAAACCCTGAGGCCACAGGGAGGGGCTGCGTGTCCCGGGGCGCGGGGTGCGAGGAGCATCCCCATCCCGGTGTCGGGATTCCGGCGTCGGGATCCCGGCTGGAGCAGCGTTGCAGCTCCTGGATGGCGACCGGGCAGGCGCGCAGGGACAGAGGGAGGGGAGGGAGAGGATGGAAGGAAGGGAGGGAGCGGATGGATGAGAGAAGGGACCCGCCTCCCCCCGCAGTGCCGGTCCCCGCCCGCGCCGCATCCGGGAAGTGCCGCTCGGAGCGGCAGGAATCAGCGCTCCCCCCGCCTGGAGCGCCCCGGGGGTGCGGCGGGATCCTCCCGCTCTCCCCGCTGTCTCCCTTCCCATGGAGAGCCCCGCAGTGACCTTCACGCTGGCCTACGTGGTGTTCGCCGTGTGCTTCGTGTTCCCCCCCGACGAGGTGCGCTCGGCGGGGCTGACGGTGCAGAGCCTGCTGTCGGCGTGGCTGGGCAGCGAGGACGCGGCGTTCGTGCAGTACCACCTGCGCCGCAGCACCGGCACGCTGCTGGCACACTCGCTCCTGCCCCTCGGTGAGTCCTTGCCCCTCCGTGAGCCCTGCCCCGGCGTGTTGTTGCACCGCAGGGTTCACGCCCGGCTGCCCTTTAGCGCCGTACTTCTGCTGAAGCTTAAGCGGCGCCCCGCAGGTCGCTGTGTAACTATGATGCAAAGCGTCTTCCTGCGGGTGTGTGATTCTGGCAAAAGGGACGTCTCGCGGGTGGTTTTATTCAGCAAGTCCAGGTCACCTTCATTCAGGTGTATCATTCCGGCAAAAGTGGCATCTTGCAGGTGATTTTATTCAACAGATACAAGTCATCTTCCAGTAGGTGTATGATTCTGGTAAAATTTGCGACTCGCAGGATTAGTCAACAAATTCAGACCACGTTTCTTTAGGTGTATAATTCTGGCAAAAGTGGCATCTTGCAGGTGATTTAGTTCAGCAAGTCCAGGTCACGTTTCTTTAGGTGTATAATTCTGGCAAAAGTGGCATCTCGCAGGTGATTTAGTTCAGCAAGTCTAGGTCACCTTCATTCAGGTGTATCATTCCAGCAAAAGTGGCATCTCACAGGTGATTTTATTCAGCAAAGGCAAGTCATCTTCCTGTAGGTATGTGAGTCTGGCAAAAGTGGCATCTCACAGGTAACTCAGCCAACAAATGCAGATCACCTTCCTTTAGGTATATAATTCTGGCAAAAGTGGCATCTTGTGGGTGATTTTATTCAACAGATACAAGTCATCTTCCAGTAGGTGTATGATTCTGGTAAAATTTGCGACTCGCAGGATTAGTCAAGAAATTCAGACCACATTTCTTTAGGTGTATAATTCTGGCAAAAGTGGCATCTTGCAGGTGATTTAGTTCAGCAAGTCTAGGTCACCTTCATTCAGGTATATCATTCTGGCAAAAGTGGCATATCACAGGTGATTTTATTCAGCAAGTCCAGATCACCTTCATTCAGGTGTATCAGTCTGGAAGAAGTGGCATCTCACTGGTAACTCAACCAAGAAATGCAGATCACCTTCCTTTAGGTATATAATTCTGGTAAAAGTGGCATCTTGCGGGTAGTTGTATTCAGCAAATTCAGTTCACCTTCATTGGGTTGTATCATTCTGGCAAAAGTGGTGTCTTTCAGGTAATTTTATTCAACAAATTCAAATCACCTCCCTTTAGCTTTGTAATTCTGGTAAATGTGGCATTCTACAAGTAATTATTCAACATGCAAATTCAAATCAGCTTCATTTGGATATGTAATTCTGCTAAAAATCAGTGATGCGGAAGCACTTGCTTCAGATTGCTTAAGACAAGAGGCTTGAATTTGAACTCATCCAGAAGTACAGTAGCTCACCTGGAGGTGAGCACTAGTTAGATACTGGACCCAACTTGGCATATTCTGTGATACGATTTAGGGGGGTGTGTATATGCATGTACTTCACTGGTTTCTGAATGCAAGTTTTTGTTTGTTTGTTTTTTTCCCTTGCAGGTTATTACGTTGGTATGTGCTTTGCTGCACCTGAAAAACACCTTTGCTTTTTCTACCTGGCTTCAAAAGAGTGGAAAACTTTCTTCTTCTTCGCAGTTCTCCTTCCAGCGGTCACCGGTGCCCTGGCGTACTACTGGTCACGGAAAGGTTGGAATAATCACCCCTTAGCCCAGACACTCGCTGTCTATGCTCTCCCACACTCGGGTTGGAGAGCAGTAGCTTCCTCTATCAACACGGAATTTAGGAGAATCGACAAATTTGCCACTGGAGCCCCAGGCGCGAGGGTGATTGTTACGGACACATGGGTGATTAAAGTGACCACCTACTGTTTACACGTGGCCCAGCAGCAGGACATTCATTTGACGGTGACAGACTCCAGACAGCATGAACTCACCCCAGACTCAAACGTGCCCGTGCAGTTCCTCACCATCCGAGTTGCCAGTACCAATCCCTACGTGAAGGCGTTTGATATCCGGTAAAACGACTGTGTTATGTCACATATATGCTGTTTCATGCTGCTGATGGAGTGCTTTTGTGTCCATTCTGAAGACTCCCTGGTCTTGTCCCTTCCTTTTTGCTCCCTGCCTGGTGTTCAGAGGCGTTGCATGTGCAGTTCTGCCCCGCAGCGCAGCGAAGAAGGTTGTTTGGAAAGATTCACACACCTGCAGCATTGGATGCACAGTGGTTAAACAGAGAGACTGCCCTATTTGATCCATTCTTAGGGGGATGGTTGTGTTGGAAGAGTAACTAGAGAAATCTAGGTCAAGGATGGAGAACAGGAATGAAAATCTTTGATCTTCCCAATTTTGGGTGACGAGAAATAGTTATTTGTCTAAAACTGGCTGTTCTTCACTTTGGTTTTTTTCATCTGCTTAAGGCTCATAATTCTGTCACTTCTAAGAAGAGTTCTTGCTATGAGTCAACAACCCTTAAAGCAAGGAAGTAATTTTGGTCTATTTCTGATTGATATGTTCTCATAGCAGTAAGTCACAGCAAACATGAATTGTTAGGGCTTGTTTTGCAAGAGCCCATGCTGGATTTTTCCAGCAGTCTGTCTGTGTAGCTGGGCAAAAGTACAAGTTCTGCAGAAGCATCTAACACTGAGTAAAGGGTGCTAAAGTCTTTGTTGTTGTTGTGTCATTGAGAGGAGTACACAAAGCCATGTTAGTGCTCCTAAAATTATGTTTGAAAAGGCATTTAAGTGTCTTTTTGCTGGAAATTTGTATTTCAGCAACACTTATTCACAAGGTAATTAAAAGCCAACTTGCAGGTGTGCAGTGGGGCAAGCAGGAGGAAGGCACAGAGGTGATTGTGTTAGAGATCCAGGTGAACAGAACTCAGAGCAAAAGGTTAGTTAAGTAGGTGTGACAATCCTAAGAGACTTTTATAGACCTATGAGAGTGGTGGTCAAATGGATATTAAACAACTTTCTTCTGCAAGGGCTTCAGTTCCAGAGTGATAAAACTACATCCCCATCTGAGAAAATTATGACTTCTTTAACAATTCCTTTTAAGGAAAAAAAAAACAAAACAATTCCCCCAACTTTATTTTGTGGCTAAACAGTACAGCATCAAGAACAGTCTTTAAAAGCTCTTCTAATAAGATATCAGAAATAGTAAATCTCTACTAGAATGCAGCAGAATCATATAGGATCACTGTAGATATCCAGAATCAGATACAGTGGGATGTTTCTGGATGAAAAATGCTTTTATGCAGGTGGACCATGTTTCCCAGGATGTTCAGTGTGAATTTTTCCTCTGGATGGAAAGGTCTCTATTATTTGCACGGGTAGCATCTGTTAACAAACAGATCAATAATCTGTTAATTATCCTTTAGTTGTCAAAACAATGGAGAGCACTGGGAGCTAAAGCTAAGCCAGCATTACATTGTGCTGGGCTCTGGGAACTGGGTGGGTGGTGGAAAGAACGAGGGCAATGTTCCCAGGACTGCCCTGGGAAAGCTGTTTAATGAGGGGAGGCATTGAGCTGGGGAGTTCTGATGCTACAGTTCTGAACTGTTACAGTAAAAAGGGTAACAACGGGGATGTGGCATTGCGGGATCCGTGTGAGGTCTCATGTGCCGCTTGAGCTCCGTGGGCATCACTGAAATTTACTTTAGCAAAAACAGATGGTGTGAAATGCACCTCCTTGCAGCTTTGAATCAGCAGCGGTTTGTAACCTTTGTGAAATTTCTTGGTTTGTCTAAAACTGTATCATACAGTCACAGAACTTCATAAATTGACATTCTTCTGCTACTTATGTGTACTATATCACCTTGTGATACATGCTCCATGATATAACTAATTTCTGTACTCAGGAGTTCATAGACAGGAATTTAGATATAATCTAAATAAATAGGCATTAAGAAGATGGACAGAAATTGTGCACGCAGTACTTTACAGTTAATGCATGATTTACATACCTCTATTGTTTTTTCCATGTTGATCTCTTCAAAAGCCTTCCTTTGTGTGATGTTTTAGCTGATCTCTGGCATATCCTGCTGACAGCCTGACACAGATATGAAGAAGGACAGCGTGTTCTGTTGGCTCAGTTGTGTCAAAACCAGTAACTAAATGGCAAAAGAATACAAAATGCTCTCTGTTTATTTATTTTGACTCAGTCTCCAGCCTAAAGAACTTTTCTGTGGATTGACTTCTCTGGTGTACAACCTCTGCCAGGTACTACCAAGGTATCTGAGTGGGTAATCATGGTAATGTTTTGCTCCATCTTTTCTTCTCCAGGTTGAATTCCACAGAGTATGGGGAGCTCCGAGAAAAGCTCCGTGCTCCTATCAGCAATGCAGCTAATGTTGTGATCCATCAAAGCCTTAGTGATTTATTTTTAGAAACCTTTACATCTCTGGTGGAAATTAACCAGACCTATCGTGTTCCAAGCACTCAGGTGAGACTTTGTATCCACATGAGGCTGTAATAATTATACTTTCCACATAGGTGATCCTGTGATTACTGTGTAAATTGGTAAGTCATTACTTAGGGCGGTTTTGGGTGAATTATTAAGAGAATTCATTTTTGTGGGGTTAACAAAAAGGATTTATTAAAAATATCGATTACACAATGAATTATGATTAAATGAGAATTATTAATTGAGGATTGTTAAGCAATATTCACATGGTAATTAAACAGTAATGAATAATTAAATGCTAATTAAACAGCAGTCAAACTTCTAATAATTAAGGTAGCTTGCATACAATATACTTTAGATCTAATATAAACAGTTGCTTACCTTGCTGTGAATAATAGGTAGAGGGTGAGGGGTCTCTCAGCCTGGAGAGGTAATCCTGAGAGGTGTCTTACCTACCTGAGGCCACTTGCTGGCCTACAGGAGAGCTCAGTGGTCACACTCAGAGAGTCACATGCTTAGAGTGAGTGGTGACCAAACTGCCCTTTGGTGTGAGTGTGCAGTCTTAGGACTTACAGTTTCATCTCATTACCTCTTGATAAGACATGGCTAGATTCCTTAACTTCCTGGAAAGATCCAGCCTAGCACAGTTCCTTAAGGTTTACACAGCTGGGCTGACTCCAGTCAGGTCTCCTTGTAGGTGATGCCAAAGTGCTGCTTGCCCAGTCAGGGCTGGTGCATCCTTAACAAGGGCTCACCTGCTGTCTCAGTAAACATGTCATGACTGTATTTCTGGCTGCTGCTTCTGTTCTTCTGTGAGGAGATGAACTGCATTGTGAGCATTTTTGACGCATGAGAAGTAATACAGTGAAATAAAGTCCCCTGTAATGATTTCCATAAAAATACTACATGAAAACATTCAGAAATGATGATGCTGCGCTTCCAGAAAGTTTATGGGGAGCCAAAGTCACAGCTGTTGTTGCTGTTCTTTAGGCAGTTTGCTTCATTACAGGTTGCTTTTCTAGACAACCAGGTTTTGCTGGATTTTCTGCAGAAATAAACTAATGAGTCTTAATTTGGGCTTCCTTTACTTACAAATAACACCACAGAGTCCTACCTTCTGTAATACTTGCAGAGACTTGGTCATTATGACACTTGTGGAGTAATCCAAAGTGTGGCTATACCACTGTCCAGTGTACCAGAGGGAACTAATAAAACCAGTTCTAGTGACCCTGCAGGGAGTCTGTGTCTGATGTTTCAGCTAATGGAGTACTTGGTATGTTTGGCAGTGTTGTGGTATGTTCACTGTATGGTTCCATGAATTAGCTAAAATAAAACTGGAACAGTGCCAGCATATACTGACATGAGATGTTCAAAATAAAGAGAAGGTAGAATTTGATAGAGTTTAATTAAAATTAATTAATTTGTGACACATGTAGGTGTCAGCTGAAGTACTGATTTTTGGTTTGACATTGAGTGATGTGCCATCACAAATTATGATAAAGACATTAAAAATAAACACTGAATTTTCCTTATTCTAAAGCTGCATGAATAAGTTGAAACAGATAGTTAATCTTTCTATGCTAGACTTTTTTACTGCCTAAAAACTAAGATAAGCCCTAATTTTGCAAGTTAAAGCTGATGCACCTTCTGAAAGAAGCAGTCCTGCTTCCTACACACTCCTGGTCCCCGTGTTGACACAAGACTTTGCCTGTGGTGAGCCTCGTTGTGGGAAGCTGTTGGGGTGGAAAGAGGCAAAGTTGGCTTGTGTTCATCTGGATCTGCTCCACTGCCAAGCTGCCAGTGTGGCTGAGCACTTGAGCTGACAGGGAAAGAGACACTGGAGTTGGGAAATAGAGACCACAGAGAAGAGCTTCTTTTTGTTACACCAGTAGCAGTATGAACAGGATTCGGGTCCCCGTGCCTGTTCACTATGCTGTTGTTTGAACTCTGTCAAGTTCTTAGACAGCTGGAAGACACAGGGGAAATGCTAATTATTGTTTATTAATTGCAGAACACTTCATTGCAAGATGATGTCCCTTTATGCTAGCACAAGTTCATGTGGCATAATTAACTGTGGGGAAATAATTATTACAGTATTATCCAAGAAAACTTAAGACTAGTTGTTCAAGAGTGTCCTTGTGTTATGTACAGCCCTAGTTTCCCCTTTTATTTGTGTTACTTGTAAAGATGGGAGATAGGAACAGCCATTTGCTGTATTAAGTGGTAAGAACTGTTTGATTTTTTTGTTTTCCTTACTTTATATTGGCATAGTTTTTGAAAAATACCTTGTCTAAACGATAAAACTGGCTGCTTGCTTGCCTTGCTATGGCTGCTATGCTCTGGAAACAGGTGGAGCTCTTCAAAGAGAGAAAGAATGTTTATTTTCAGTCATTTTTGTTTAATCATTAGTCTCATGCAGCAGTTCTGTCTTTCTGTTTAAAGAGAAACTTTGCTCTTTCTCATTATAAAGTCTTCTAATGAAACCATTTCATATCTTCTGCTTGGGCAGCTCTGCCTTGATCATTCTGCCGCCGATAATTTTCTAAAAGCCTTTCAAGAGCAATCACAGAGATCATTCTGTACAGTTCACAATTTGGACATTTTTCTCCCCCTTTCAGGAGCTGGAGCCATGCATCGGGTGTATGCAGACTATTGCCAACATCAAGCTCATCAAGAACTGCCAGGAGCCAAACGAGGGGGAGTGCCAGCAGTGCTACTGCCGCCCCATGTGGTGCCTCACCTGCATGGGCAAGTGGTTTGCCAGCCGCCAGGACCAGCAGCACCCAGAGACCTGGCTCTCCAGCCAAGTGCCTTGCCCGACTTGCCGAGCCAAATTCTGCATTTTAGATGTTTGCCTAATACGATGAATAGCTCTTGGGTACGTTTTAACTTTTTTAATTTGAATATGTTTCATAGTGGGTTTGGTTAAAGGCCTCCTAGATTTGTTTCTGGGACTTTGTGTTCTACAAGGGTGCAGACTCCCAAGGTTTCTTTTACAGTGTTGAAAACAGATGTAAATCTTTTCAATTCCTTTCCACTTGTATCTGTGGTTTTTACTCACGTGATGTGAGTTTCTGGATTTCAATTTTTTTTAACCCATATTTTCCTTTCTTATGTCTTGGAAGGTTATCCTTCTATATTTGCAGTATATTCTCTGTTCAGGTTTTAACATAGGTTAAATTCTTTACATTTTTAAATTTAACTTGGGTTTTGATTCTTCAATAAAGGGCTAACTTGAGAAAATTACTTTGGTTAGACTTCATTAATACTTTTGTTACCCTTTAATCCATTTGTAAAGTTCTTACTAATCTTTCCAATTGTTCACAGAACAAGTATACCAGTTGTGTTCCTTCTGCTGGTCCCCTCCACTCACAAAGGGTTTCAGTAGGCTGAGGAATTTAATTCCTGAATATTTAGAGCTCCAAGAGGAAACTTTTATTCCCTTAATTTGCCTCTAGCATACTTTTTGATGGATGTCTTTATTTCAAACAACAGAAGGATTCTGAAACATAACCCATTTACCTACACTGCTAATGCTATGCATCCTTAAATCTGTTGGTTCCCAGGAGCTACATTACTTAGGGTTTTGATTTGTTGGGGTCTTTTTTTATACATTTGATGGGAGTGCAGCAAACATCTGAGCTTTAATTTGTAAATTAAAACCACAGGTGGATTAAAGAGAGAAAGGAATACTTTAATGCTTTGGTCTAGGAGAATAAAAGCCCTAATATCTCCCACCTGAATAATCAGAAGGATCTTACCAGTAAATCAGTAGCAGACATGACATGCCAGTGATTCCATGAAAACCTCTTGATTACCCTGACAGGCAACTGCTTTGAGCTGGAATAGGTGGTAGGATGTTAAAAATGGTACAAGTACTGGAAGCACAACCATGAAACATTTCATGACCATCAGCTGAGATACAGGTAGTGAATTGCACCAAACTACACTTTAGGCCAGCCAGGAAATGGTCGTGGATGTGGCTGCAAGCCATAACATAGGGAGGGATAAGGAACTGAAAACAGATTAGACAGCATCCCTTAAAAACTAACGTTTATGTGAAACTGTTGGTGTTGCTTTTGACCTCTTTTTTTTTTTTAAATAATATGCACTTATTGAAGTCCAAACGGGTTGGGTGTAAGGACAATAATTGCTTCAGCATATCTCAGTTGCTATATATACAACATCTGCTATGCAATTATCCAAACTACCTATCAATAATGGTGGTTTTTTTATTTTTCATTACCTGTTATTTTGGGTTGTATAGAATGAAAATTTGACACTGAGGCAGACAGTCTGGATTTGTCTCTCCTTCCCAAAGAGACCTTAAGTGGCATGTCCCTCTGCATCTGAATAGGATTTAATTGAGTTCCAGAGTTTCAGACAGGTTTGCTGACAAGTCTGAAAATTAATTAAAAAAAATCAAGGAGCTGATCAGTGATTGATTTTAAAATATTTTCCAGTACTGCTGTGGGAAGAATTATTTGCAAGTTTAAAATGGTGTCTGTAGGACTTTTGTAACCTTTGGAAGATTGTTGAAGGGCCGGCTGGTGTCATCTGACAATGCGCCTATCACTATACAGCAGCTTCTACAAATAAGCACTTTGCAACATTTTGTCCTGGGAAGTTTACATATTGTGGCACAGATACAAAGGACCTGGTCCTTGAAATAGTTGCAGAAGAGAGGGTAGGATTTTGGACCTTGGTTTTGCCACTGACAGTCATTCAATACCTACAGCTTTTGCCTGGTTGGAATAAAAATATTTATTGTAAAGATATGATAGTTTTATAGAAGAAGAGCATGTCAGTTGCCAATAGTATCTCGTATAATAAGAGCTCCTGATTGCTTGTGGAGTGGAGCTGTTCCTTACAGAAATCCATTCTGAATTGATTGGAGTTTTCATTTCAGTGGAACTTTGGTTCTATTCATCTTACCTCTTTTGCCAATATAACAGTACAATGCAGTAACAATCATAAATGTATTATACCCTTGCATCTTTTAATGCTCTATCCACAGAAGTGCCTCTTAGCAAACTTAGTAATGATTGCCAAAATAAAATTGTGATTTATGTTAATAATAGTGCTTGACTTAAAGTCCTTAAAACAACCATTATTTCCCAAGTTTAAATTCTCATAGTCTGGCATGCCTACAAAGATTGTAAGCTTCAAGGCTGTGTTAGAGAAACAATTTGTTAAAAATCTCTATGACATATCTTTCTTAGAGGCAGTGGAAGGACAAACTGTGCCCTCTCCCTGCACAGTCATGTGAGATGTTAAATAAACCACTGAACAAGGAAATAACAAGAGTATAAAAATAGGCATTTGTCATAACTTCAGGTCATCATCCAATGAACCACACGCACATATAGGGCTGTTTCTAGAGAAGATTCTCTCTCTTTGCAGTAAAGAAGACAACACTGCCTCCCACACAATCTTGATAGTTTCTTAAATATGAGGATAGGCTTTAGAATTGGTCTTTTCACAGCATTTTTTAAAACAAAAAAAATTAACAAGTAATATGATGGGCTCAAATATTTACTAAAGGATTTTCTTTTATTATTGTGTGTAAATCATTATTAGTGATTTAGTGTTACATTTTCAACAGTGTGTGTGCTTTTCCACATCATTGACTTGTGGGTGGGCAATGTGAGTAATCCAAAGGAGGTTATATAAAGGTGGTGTCACTAAAGAAAATGTATCTGTGGGTGCACAATGTCAGTATAAATACACCATATCTGTGTATACATGTATAGCCCAAATTTCCCCGTGTGCTGCAGCTCAATAGGTGTTTCTCAAAACATGGGGCTTTGGCTATATTATTTATTTCCCCAGTTGTGTTATTTCTGTACTTTTAGCATTCCAGACAATATTAGGAAAATATGTTATCTCTTGATTTTTTAGGTTAACATAACTTGCTCACCCAAAAATGACATTTTCAAGCAGGGTATAGTTTGAATCCATTATATGAATGAACGGGGTTTTTTTTACCATGAGGCTTGGCATAACTTGAAACCAAAATACAGGTTTATTGTGTGATGTCTTCAGTATGAGTATTTTTGGTGCAGTGAAACTGGATCAGGCTGCCCAGAGAAGCTGTGGATGCCCCATCTCTGGAAGTGTTCAGGGCCAGGTTGGATGAGGCTCTGAGCAACCTGGTCTAGTGGAAGGTGTCCCTGTCCGTGGCAGGGGTTTGGAATGAGATGATCTTTAATGCCCTCTTCCAACCTGTTAAACTGCAGCTAAGTACCATTCCAGTAAGGATAAACCTCAATAAGACTAAAGTTTTGAGTGCCATTTCTTAAGAAATGTGTGTTGACTTTGAGCTATTTAAGGAGTTGAGATCTAAATATTCAAGCTCTTACATACATTACAGGACATTTTCTTCCAAAGACATACTGCAGGGTTTCTTATGTGTGGTTTTTGGTTTATTTTTTTTCTAGATAGCATACCTGTTTTAAAATGGACAGTATTATTTGGATAGCCTTTAAGATAAAGGCTTAGTGAATACATGCAATTAATCTTAAAACTCTCTGAAGAGCTGAATAAAAATGCAATTGATTTTACATAAGACTTCTGGTTTTAATTTTAAAGATATGTTTCCCAGATAAAACTTTATATGGGTGGAAATCAGTCTGACTTATCTGTATACAGTGTTTTATCTCAGAACACATGAATACAAAGAGGGCTTAAATTCTCCTGAGGGTGTACATGGTAAGGCATTCTTGGATGAATTTTCCTACTACAACCTGAATTTAGTGTCACATAAATGGAAGAAGGTGTGTGTCAAATCTGTGTCAGAATCTCAGGAAGAAAACCTTCCAAACACCTGTCATAACTGTTAGATGCGAAGGAGTGACACAGGATGTCATGAAATCAGCACAGGCAGTAACTAAAGGTTTGTTTTTCCAAGGGAGCACTGGCATGCAGCAATGATGTGTCCTGTATAAAATTTACTGTGCTCAGATATATTTCTAAGCACAGGCACTAAAGAATGTAGTGCATTCCTATAGCAGTGGACCTGTTGGATTGAGGCCAGAGGAGAACCACAAAGATGCTCCGAGGGCTGGAGCCCCTCTGCTATAGAGACAGGCTGAGAGAGCTTGTCTGGAGAAGAGAAGGCTTGGAACACCTTTTAGAACCTAAAGGGGGCTACAAAAGAGCTGGCGAGAGACTTTTGACAAGGGTGTGTAGCAACAGGCCAAGGGGCAACGGCTTCAAACTGAAAGAGGGTGGGTTAAACTAGGTATTGGAAATTAATTTTTTAGGGTGAGGGTGGTGAGGGACTGGCACAGGTTGCCCAGAGGAGTTATAGATGCCCTATCACTGGAAATGTTAAAGGTCAAGTTGGACAGTGCTTTGAGCAACCAGGTCTACTGGAAGGTGTCCCTGTCTATGGCAGAGAGTTGGAACTGGATGATTCTGTAAAGATCCCTTCCAACATAAGCCATTCTGTGGTTCTGTATTAAACCACTGAGATAAACAGGAGACAAGGACAGTGGCTTTAAACTAGAAGTGAGTAGGTTTAGATTGGATTTTAAGAATAAATTCTTTATTGTGAGGGTGGTGAGGGCATGGGAATAGACTGGCCAGAAAACTTGTGGATGCTCCATCCCTGGACGGGTTCAAGGCCAGGTTTGGAAGGGGCTGTGAGTAGCGTGGTCAGTGGAAGGTGTCCCTGCCCATGGCAGGGCGTGGAATGAGAGAGTCTTTAAGGTCCCTTCCAACTCAAACTGCTCCATGATTCCATTAATAGCATGGAATGTGGGACACGTTTCTTTGGAGCGTACTTTGCAGTGCCCACCACTCCCCTTCGCTGAGACGATTTAGCTCACAGATTCCAAGAGATCAACTTGGCCCAAACCCAACACACATGAGGTAACTGAGATGTCGGAGCTGCTTTCTACCTGGATTGGTGAGCACAGTGTGCTGGGGAGGGCTCCAGACAGGGAGAGGCTGTGAGGGCGGGAGGGAACTGCACCTGCCTCTCACTCCACCTTCCTCCCAATGGTTTTCCAGCAGGAACACCACATCCCATTCCCAATGGCTTCCAGCAGGAACACCACATCCCACTCTCCTGATGGTTTCCCAATAGGAATGCCACATCCTGCATTCCCGATGCTTTCCCAGCAGGAACACGGCACTCTTCATTCCCGATGGTTTCAAACAGGAACAACACATCCCCCATTCCCGATGGTTTTTAGCAGGAACACCACATCCCTCAGTCCTGATGTGTTCCCAGCAGGAACATCACATCCCTCGTTCCTGATGAGCTCCCAGCAGGTACACTGCACCCCCGATTCTGGATGGTTGTCCAACAGCCGTCCAACACCACATCCCTCATTCCCAGTGCTTTCCCAGCAGGAACACCGCACCCCTCATTCCCGATGTGTTCCCAGCAGGAACACTGCACCCCTCATTCACGATGGCTTTTAGCAGGAACACCACATCCCGCCCTCCCGATGGTTTCCCAATAGGAATGCCACATCCCTCCTTTTCGATGTCTTTCCAGCAGGAACACTGCATTCCTCATTCCCGATATGTTCCCAGCAGGAACACCGCACCCCCCATTCCGGATGGTTTTTAGCAGGAACACCACATCCCTCACTCCCCATGTGTTCCCAGCAGACACACCGCACCCCTCATTCCCGATGTGTCCCCAGCAAGAACATCACATCCCTCATTCCCGATGCTTTCCCAGAAGGTACGTCACATCCCTCATTCCCGATGTGTCCCCAGCAGGAACATCACATCCCTCGCTCCTGATGCTTTCCCAGCAGGAACACCGCAGCCCCCTCCCCTCAGGGCCCGTTCCAGGCCGCCGCACAGCGCTCACTGCGCCGGGGGGCGTGGCCTTCTCACAGCGTTCACTGCGCCTGCGCCGTGGGCGGGGCGAGGCGGGGCCGCGCCTGCGCCGGGGGCGTGGCGGGCGCCATGTTGCGGCGCGGTGGCAGCGCTGTCCTCAGCCATGTCCGGCGGACAGCAGAGCCCGAGCGGCCGCGACAGCGACGGGCGGTCCGGGCTGCGCAGGTGAGGACACACGGGGGGCACAGGGGAGGGCGGGCGTGGCCGCCCCGGAGCACCTCTGGGGCTCCCGCGGCTCGGCGGTGTGGGAGGGAGGGAAGGCGCTGCCCGTCTCAGGGTGCTTGTTGTGAGGAGGCCGCTGGCGGCTTACGGTCCGCCCTCCGCTCCTCTCCTGCGTGTGGAGCCTGCCTTGGTCTGCTGTGCCCGTAGGGAGCGGGGGAGCAGCCCGGGCAGGCCGTGTGGGGTCGGTGCCCCTGCCCGGCTGGGGGGTGGCCGTGGGGCCGCAGTGAGCGGGCCGTGCAGGGCCAATACCGCAGTATTCCTGAAAAGTTAGCTTTTCCCCTGCGCTTTCAAAGACTGAGGTGTGTGTTACAGTGTTGTAGCTAAGCTGGTGTCTCTTGTGGGGTTTTGTTTCCTCCTCCGGTTTCTTTGAAGTCCTTAAATCGAGGAATCGCTGTGCGAGGCGGTAAGAGAAGAGTATTAGACATCCAGTGCCTTTGCAAACGCCGAGCAAAGGAGGGGCCCCTTTCCGTGTTTCGGAGCGAGCTGTTCGAGCCGTGTGCTGGTGGCAACTTTGAGCCCTCTGGGAGCAGGAAACTCACACAGCCAGGCGAGGTGGAGGAGGACGAGAAGGAAAACATCCGTGGTTATTGCAGGGTTAACATATCAAAACCCTTCCTCTCCTCTCACTTGTTGGGTTAAGCGCAGAGACGCGGCCCACGCGGAGCGCTGTGTTTGCTGTTACTCACACAAGTGCAGTGTGTTTGCTGTGCAGGGCGTTCCCTCAGGCAGGCGGATCTGCAGGCGTGGCCCTTAGCCCAGGAGCCAAGTCTGCTGTCAGCAGACGCTGTGAGAGTGTTTTGCTTAGTAACCTTGTAATTTAAGAGGTCAAAGCTGCCAGAACTGGGGAGGAAAATGTAGAGAACTCTTAACCATTAAGCAATCTCTGGCTGTCCCACCAGTGTGTCATAGTTCCTTGTCCCATGCTTCCTTGTGAGGGCCCTGAGTTGTGTAAATTGATAAAGAATTTCCTGCGTAAAAGTCTTTCCACATGAACATTTGACCTAATTTTCCTTAGCCATGTTGTTTTCTTGTGTTGAAGTGGTTTCTGCATTTGCTGCTACTGGAAGGGACAGTAAATAAGTGTCAAGTAATGCACTGCTGGCAGAGGACAGTGTGTGGATGTTGGCACATAACCACAGGTCCATAAATACTGGTGACACTCCCCAGTTAGGTTTTTCCCCCACCTTTTTGTTTGCAAATAGATTATATTTTTGTTATCTAAATATTAATGGTTTATTTGAAAATTCTGATGTCTTAATTGCATTAGTCAAATATATATTTTCAGCTATTGCATTGTCTAATACCTTTGTTAAGTTAGTGTTGCCTGAATAAGTTCTTGCAAATCACTTATCTGTTTGTCAAATCAGATTGTCCATATTTGTTTTGTATAAACAATGTTCAGTGACTGCCAGTTACTTGATTTCTGATTAAAAGTCTTGTTTTCTAGTTCTGTGCAACATCCACACTGCTGGCACCAAGAACAGGAATGTAGAAGCTGGAATGATACAGATTCTTTGGTGATTGAGGAATATCAATGTGACCATTCAGACCACTGGCTGGAGAGGTAAAGAATAAATGTATTCTCTAAATGTTTCTTTAAATCTTCATTTTACTGTACTCTTCTTTAGGACTCAAGAAAGCTCCGACATGATTAGGTTAAATTGTTTTATTCATACAGCAGCACAGAGTTAGGAAATGATACCTACATCATGCCAAGAGAATACCATCCATTTTGTCAAATTGAAATACATGCCATAAAATTATCAAGTATTCCATGTGAAAGGGAGAAATGAAAGCCATATGCTGTTACTTTGATGCTTTGCCTATACATCTTTATGTGTAAGTGTGGGTAAACCATCTTTGTCTTTTCACATGGCAGTGCACTTGCTACTTTCAGCTGTACTACAGTTTTAGTAAGCACCTTTTTTTTTTCTTTCGTAGTCAAGTAACAACAATAAGAACGATTTGAGAGAAAACTTTGTACGTAGGTAATTCTAAGAATGCTTTGCTTTGCTTCTGGAAATTCTAGACTAAAGACCTAAGGTGAAGGAAATGGTTGAGATTGATATCTTAACGTGGAGGAAATAGTTGAGACTGGTATCTTAATGACCGACTACAGGGTGAAAAGTGATAAGTGCTTGGATACGTGCAAAAAACAGTAGAGTATAAGTTAGAAGAGAGGAAGTACTTTACTAAGGGTATATGAAATTTTTTTTAATATGTATTTCTTACATCTCTGAGTATTACATTGTATGAAGGTGATTATAATTTCTGATGGCATGTTTAATATTGCTTTGTTAATAAATGAATCTTCTGAAGAGCTGGGGAAGGCTCTTGTGTGCACAAGTGTTTTCTATGTCTTTGATGCTGTTGTTAAAAAATACTAACAGTATGTTATGAGTGTGAGTCTAAGTGGATGTGCCAGCAGCATTTTGTATTTCTCTTTTGCTGAGTAGATGTGTTCCTTTTTAGTGTGGAATCTTTATGTTCTGTGTTAGAGTGACATTGTTAGCATGGATGGTGGTTTTATCTGTTGAAGTGAAACTATTTATGGAAAGTAAGACTATAATCTCAATCTACTTCTGTGTTACTTATGTTAAATGTTGTGGCATTAGCACTGGCAGAAGAGCACAGACTGAAATAAGTTTTCAGCACTTAAGTATAAATGGAAACTGTATCATGCTGTAATTTTTTAAGTTAATGAGAGATTTGGTAAGTGTTCTTTCACTTGAAGAATATCAGTGATATTTTAACTGATAATTTAAGTAAGAGGTTCCTCACTGCTTTTCTGGCTTCACACAGCAAGGTTTACATTCTTGAAACGATGGTGCTGGGATGTGGTGTCATCTGACAAAATACTAGTTCTGCTCGTGTGATGAATGTTTCTCTATTTCTTGAGCATCTCCCTAGTCCTTTACAAAGACTTTAGCTGACAGTGGGGAGCAGTGACCAGACTGGTGTTAACCTCAACTAATTCTATGAATTGGGCTATCTGATGGAATTGCTGTATTGAGAAGGTCATCAAGTAGTAGAACTGAGCTGAAAGTATTTTGAAATTGTCACGTCTGTGTTGTGATATGAAATTCACTTCAAGACCATTTTCTTTCTGAAAATCTTACATCACTGCTGAAGGTGACTTTGAACTGAAGTAGAGTAGGGGCACACCCATGGTTTTATGGTTGTGTAACTGGTTTTGTCCACTGTTGAGGTTTAAGTATGCTAAGAGCAGCAAACATTCATGTTGAATTCCTATTATTTTCTAGCTCTACAGCACCAGAGCATTCTAGGCCTCTCTCTAGCTGCCCCAGCTGGGAAGGTAGAATTGAAGAAGGCACAACAATGAGGACATCAAATAAAAAACCTGCAAAGTAAGTATTGAACAATTGCTATTTTTGCATTGGTTTTAGCAGTAGCCATCTGATGATCTCTGACTGCTTTACATGCATTGAAGAAGATTTGAAGCACAGCCAGACTATTTTATAGCAAGTCTGAAGGAAACCTGGAAGGTAGAGTAGCACTGAGAGGTTTTCTCTCAAAAGCTACTTCGGTGATTATTTCAGATTCAGATTTGGTTAGCACATCTTTCACTTCTGTGAACTAGAGTTGTGCTTACTGTCTATCAGAGTAAGAATACAGGCAGTTCTAGAGTATATATTTGTATAACTTTTTGTAAAGCTGTCAAAGTTTCTTTCAACGTCTAATTTTTATCTTCAAGTGATTCTGCTAATCCAGCTGAAAGGGAAACAGATGAAGTGGTTCTGAGGAGAAGACAAAAACAGATCAATTTTGGAAAAAATACCCTTGCATATGACAGATACATTAAAGAAGTTCCAAAGTAAGTTGCCCTATGTTGCAGATTTCCAAATAAAGTCTTACTTGTTCCTGGTGTGTGTTTAGATCAACACAGAGCTTTATCTCTTTTCAAATTCTTTGAGCAGTAGGTGAAGAAGACTTAAATCAATGTTTCAAAGAGATGCCAGGTATTTTCTCCCTATGAGTAAATGTAGATTGGGAACAATTAAAAGTAAATGTTCCCTTTGTGCATTGCGTTGTTAATAGCAAGTATATTTTAAATAAATTCTGTATTAATCAGCCCCTTATGATTCTGGGCACTGTTGCTAGGCCAGTATGAGGTTCATTGGTACCAGGAAATGTCAGCTTTGAGTGAGGACTGTGGCACAGTAACGTGGTCACATCTTCAGTAATTTTTTTTTTATCCAAAGAGTCTTGGATTGCTTTGTTACAGTGTCTCCCCTTGTAGATTCTGTGGAAGGGTGGATTGTTTATATTTTACCCAGAGAGCTGGGGTACTTTGTTTTCTCCCAAAAGACAAGTGTTCAGAACTGCAGCAGGCCCCATTGTTAAAATGCATGGAAAACGGTGGCGTAAGAGTTCCCTGAAGATACTTGTGGGTTGACCCCTGCCAGCAGCCAAGTACCATACAGTTGCTTCCTGTATCCCTCTCCCCAGTGGGTTGGAGAAAGGATAGGAAAAGCAACAGCAAGAAAACCCTTGGATTGAGATAAGGGCAATTTAATAGGTGAAGAAAAGGAAGAGGGGAAGAACCAAGCAATGCAAATGCACTCACTGCCTCCCACAGGCAGACTGGTGCTCTGAAAGTCTCTGAGCAACTACCATTTGGAAGACACCTCCCCTTCTTTCTCGTCTGCTCTTTTATTGCTGAGCATGACATTATGTGGTGTGGAATATCTCTTTGGGTAGTTTGAGTCAGCTGTCCCAGTGGCTTCCCTTCTCAGCTTGGTGTTCACCCTCAACTTAATGGCTGTGGGGTGGGGCAGGGCTGAATGGGGAGAAGGGGAAGTCTTGAAGCTGTGCAAGCACTGTTCAGCAACAGCCAGAAATTGCTGTGTTACCAGCACTGTTTTAGCCACAGCACTACAGGGACTGCCATGAAGGAAGTTAACTTCATCCCAGTCAGACTTAGTACAATACCAAATACAAAGAAACTACGCCTGATTCAGGAAGACTGAGTGGAAGTAGCTGGAGGTTAGGATAGTAATCAAGGGGAAGGTGTTCTGCCTTTTCAGTTTCATATTTGTCCATAGGCAATAGGAATCTCTGGCAATAGGAATCTGCTTTTGGCAGTTGTCTTAAGTACTGTACTGGGTGAACCTCAAATCTGACTTGGCACATTATTGTTGCTTTTGTGATCTACTCTGACGATGTTTTAGAATACATACATGTCATTTAAATATTTAAAAATAGGAATGTCTTATTTATTAGACCACTGATGCCTGTGTGATCTAATGTACTGAGGATTTTTTTAAGAATGAAAATAGTGGTCTGAAATAATAAGTGTTACTGTGTGTTTACAGGAATCAGCGAATACCAGGAGTTCATCCTAGAACGCCCAACAAATTTAAGAAGTACAGCCGTAGATCCTGGGACCAGCAGATCAGGCTGTGGAAGATAGCACTGCATGCCTGGGATCCTCCTGCTGAAGAGACTTGGGATCTGCAGCCAGTGTGTGTATATGGGTGAATTAATCCAAGAATTAAGGGGGGCTCTGTATTTCCTTAAGGGCATTCCTGACTGGAAGCAAGAGAGAAGATCAGGCTTGGAAATGGGAGTTTCTGTGAATGCCTTGTTTTCCTTTTGAATTCTGTTAGCCTTCAAGAGGCTCCCATAATTTGCTCTAAGTTCATCTTCAATCAGGCATTTTGGGGAGGGAGGCATTTGATCTGCCTACAGAAGGCCATTCCCTTTCCCTTTTGTGTTTACACAGGTGAGCACAAGGTCACATTGTTTTTCTAGGAAAGGATAGACATAGGCAAAAATTTGATTACCATTCCTTCACTTTTATAACTTTTCAATCTTTTCTTTTTCTAATGTCAGTGAAACCATATTTCTGCTGCAGTAACAATGTGTAAGAGGATTTGAGAAATGTAAGGTGATGAGAGATTTCTGTGCTCTCTGCAGAAGAGTGACAACTGTGTTCAAGATGGATTTTTTTTTTTTTTAAATCTTTCAGAACTTTAAATTTCTATATCAAGGCCAGCGCCACAAAGGGATGCCACCTCATACTTTACGAGACTTGGAAAAGTTAATTGGGAGAAAAAGAGTGAATGGAATTCTGTTTGCTCTGTTACTGCACTGTGTAAATAGCTTGACTGTGTTGTAATTGATCTATGGTTGAAGTTGTGTTTTTATACCATTTGGATGCCATATGAGATGAACTGTTAATTATTACCACATCTTAACTGTTCTCTGCTTGGAGCTGTAAGCCAGATGATTAGTTTTAAACCTCTTTTNTTTTTTTTTTTTTTTTTTTCCTCCCCTCTCCATCCTGTTTTTAGTAGTACAGAACCCTCAGGCAGTTCCCAGGAATGGTTCTGCAAAGATCAGGATATTTCTGGCTCCTTTGTGTTTGACGAAAAGCAGAAGAGAAATGAATGTGAAGATGAGTGCAGGCACTCTGACTATGCACCTGAGAGGTGAGATAAAACTTGTGTGATAAACATCAGGAAATAATTCAGCCCGTGTCAATGCTGTCAGGCTTTTGTAGGAAATGCTTAGTGTGGAAGGGCTGTTGAATGTAATCCATCAGTGGTACGGAGCATTGAATGTGGGCAAATTACCAGCATTGCAGAATTACATGATTAACAGGAGGAAAAGGCAGTGTTTTTTTCAGCTTCTCTGTTTATACAGTAGAGTACTGAGGTTTCTTTAACTACAATTGGCACATGCTGAAAATAGGAGAACTTTCTCAGGAGCAGGACTCGCCATCCTTAACAGTATTATGTTTGTCTGCAGAATAGCAGGGAGACTGATAGTGAAGCCCCGTGTGCACTTCCCTGTTTACTGAGCTTTCTTGTCCTGGGTGGATGTGTGTGGAGCTCAAAATGGTTCTGCTTTCAAGCTGCTGCTTCTGCACTTGTGCCTGGGTTCATTTTCCATGATACGATGGCATGGTTACCAAAATTTTTTCTGTGTTCCTTTGAGTGACCGAAGAATCATACCTCAAAAAAAAAGTCTTCCTTTGTAGCATTGCCATGATTCAGCAGAACTCTGATAAGTTTTAAACTTAGATGAAAAATGTTATGTGTGTAAAATCTGTGTCTTTCTTTTGTAGTCCCTGTTCTCCCGATTCTTCTCCAGTATGGAAACGCAGGAAAAGAAACAATTCTGACTCCTCTGTTTCAGCAAGCAAAACCCATTATGTGCAGATGTACCACACACTGGAAAGGTATAAAATGATTCTCCAAATGGAAATTCAGTGATCTTATTTTTTTTGTTATGACTGGTATTTATCCCTTCATTTGTTAATAGCTTTAATTTTATCTAAATATGAGTGCAATTTAACAAGGCAGGGAAATTGTGCCAGAATGGTTGTGTTGTATGATAGGAAATATTTACAGAGGTCCATTGCAAAGGTGAAGAAAACTTCAGTGTCACAAGACAGAGCACAGAAGGGGGATTTTTTATGTGTGTGTAGACTTAGGCAACACTAATATGTTGCTCTTGATTTCTAATGGAACCTGGTTGGGGGGGCCGTGGTTTTGCCTCAGAGGCTGTAATTTTGCAGTTGTTAGGGATGATTCTGTGGTCTGCCACAGTTACTTCTCATAGCTCTTACCCTGCACCGATTCTCCTTTTTTGCAAAGGGTGTGTACAGGTTGATGAGGGAATGGAGCCCAGTGCGCACTCTTAAGTCTGTCAGTGAATAATGAAACTTGCTGCCTGTTTTGTTATTACCAAGATACATTTACTACAGGTAGTACAGAGAAGATGTATCCCTGAAGGGATATGGAAGAAGCTTTGTGTATTTTCATTAAGCCTTTTCCTGCCTTGTGAAAGATGGTGTGGAAGAAAATGCTCATTGGAACAACAAGGAATTGGGTCACCCAGCCTGGGACTGGGACAGAGGGAGGTTGATGTTAACAAATGAATAATAAAAGGGTAGAGTTTTCCAGGCTAACACCTTTATTCCAAGTTGTTCAAGAGTTATGCCATTTCTATAGCTATTGGTACCATATTTCCTTTTTTCCCCTTTCCTAGCTTCTGCATAAGAAGTTTTCCTATAGCTAAGAAATTACAGGCTGTGTAGAGGAAACCATGGTTTAAACAAAGTTTTGTCAGACCCACAAGAAAACTGGACCAATCATTGAAGTTTTTTTGGGGTTTTGCTAGACTTTTCACACTAACCTTAGTAAAAATGTTTATACAGATGTGGCTTTTTTCTCTCTGCTTAGCCCACTTTCAAAAAATTAATAGGAACTGCGTTGCAAAGGTGCATGGATTCAGACCTTTTCATTTTATTTCCAGCCTTACTGACTCAGGACATCAGGAGACTTTTTCAAAGTGCTCAGAGTGGGAAGCCCTTGGTGAAGATGATGAAGTAATGACAGTACAGCAAGGTGTAGAAATAACAAGGTAAATATCACAAAGATTATGCCATTATTTCTGTTGGTTGCTTATGCTGTGAGGGTGTCCTTTTTAATCTTTTCCTTTGCTGGTTAATACTGCTTTTTTCTCCTCCTCACATTTTCTCCCACATTATGTTTGGTTGTTATTTTTGTTCTTTGATTTTTACCTGGCTTTTCCCAGTCTGACTCTCCATCTGTTGATTTCTGCTGCATCTGCCATTAAGCAGTGCCAAAAGATGAGCCCCTTTCACGCTTTGTCTTTTGGGAAGCAGTGGCAGTTTCCAGAGTAGATCCCCATGGCTGTTACTCACCTCTCACTTCCTCAGCCTCAGAGCTGAAAGCTTCTTCTCTCTCCTTAGAGATTAAGTTGTTTTGTAGCTGACATCAGTGATGTTTTTTTGTTTTTATGCAGTGACCCAATTCCAGCCAGTTGTTCCTCAGAGTGGAACAATTCAAAACAGAAGAAATCCAACATCTTTCTGCCTGAGAGCAAAACTTGCAGAGATACAGACTGCAGGCTGGAGAGGTATAAAATGCAGCTCATCAGTTGGGGTTGTTTTGCATATTAATTTAGAAACTTTGATGATCAATGCTGTATTTCAGCATTAATGCAAGATTTTATTGTGAAGATAATTTTTTTTTTTAATTTCTTGGTTTTATTATTCTTAGGGATGTATTGGCCAATATTTGTTTGTTGAGTGTTAAAATTCTGTCCGTATTTTCTCGTGTTGCAGTCTATATTAGAATAAATAGGCTGTAGCCCTATTTAATGTAAAGAGGTTAAAAAATATCATAATAAAGGCACTTGGTCTTTTTTTATTTGTAGGCTTAAACTTTGTAGCAGTTTATTGGAAGGACATCAGTCAGAATACCCTGAAAGAGGATGGGGAAGTGCAAATGCTGGAAACACAATAACGAGGAAAAAAATTTAAATACCAAGGTGAGTTTTTGCTGATTACTTATTTAACCTGTTCTTTTTAGTATCCCATCTGGAGTATCATTCTACGGAATCAAACTCTCGTTCAAGCAGATCAGTTGTTTCTTGTATTCCTTTATTATTTTAGTATTTTATCACATCCTTTTGTATTTAGTGCAGCACCTGACTTAAATATTTCAATTTACCAAGTCTGAATCATTAAATCTTTTATCTGTCAGCCGGAAAATGTGTTTTATCACTCAAATGAAAATAGCCAGGTTTTTTTAATTATTTCAGTAACGCCATTTTTACCTCTTAATATTTTTGTGATGAAGTCAACTTTGAGTTTGAAGCAGTAAAATTTAATGAAAATTTCCTCTTGGACTGTAGATTCCTCTGGTGCATTAAGAGGGTGGGTAGTAATCTTGGGTCAAACACATTAGCAGGTAGTCTTTTCTGTAATTAGATTGTCTTTGATCTACATTTGATGCAGGCTTGGAATTATGGACTAGGATATAAATGTCTGTTAAACAGTGATCTTGGAATATTTTGAACAATAAAAGTCATTAAGAATGTGGCATAAAATTAGTTTTACACTTAGATTTTTGAATTCCAGAAATAAGAAGAAAATGCAGGTAGAACTTTTTAGAAAACACGCTAGTGGCATTTATTATTTTATTTTGTTGATTTTTTTTTTTTTTTTATTTCTTTTAGCGTGAGTAAGATTTAATATGCATTCACTTTGCCAAAGTGCTAATTCAATATTTGAAAATATCTAGTCTCTCTTTGTATATAGAAGTATTGAAGATGGAATTTCTCCTGTGACAGAAAAAGACTTGAAGAATAGGGATGTAGTCTGAGATCGGCAGATCAAGTCTTGGAAAATTGGTGCTGTCATGTAGGATCTGCAGTGCGAGAGGAAGAGATTTACAGTCAGCAAACGTGCAATCAACACAAGGTGAAATCATTCAGGTAAAAGAAGTGTGTCTATCTGTGTCACACTTCAGAGACTTTCTGGTTTCTAGATAGTTGATCTTTAGCTGCTTTGCAGTGGTCTTTGTTGTAAGTAAGGCTCTGTTAAGGAGTGTATATATTCAGTGAGTTTGTAATCTTTTGAATTTAAAAAATATCTTTGTTAGATGTAAAATGTACAAAGTGAATTAAATACCTTCTTTATGGAGCAATACATTGGTTTCCTGGGATGCAAAGATGAATATTTAGAGCCTTTAACCATGGCTTTTAGGTGTGATGAGCTCTGACTCAGATGGAAGGAAGGTTAATGTTTCTTGAAAACCAGATAGTGGTTTAGACATGGCAGAATTCCACACCCACCAGCCTTTTTGTTAAAATAAAATTTCTGCTTAAGCAGGAAAAATAAATATGGCCATTTTGGAGCCCAGTTAAATGTACATAAATATGAATGTATCTGGTTGCTCTCTAGGGGAAAGCCTTAGTCAGTAGGAAACTGAAAGTATGACAAATTCATTAATTAGAATTGAGAGGAAAATATATTTTTTGAATTAATAATGACTTTTAGACCAATATTATGCAATAAGAATGATAGGCTCAGCTACTTTCTTTTCTCTCTGACAAATACTTCAGGAATATAGGGTGTGTAGTACTCATTCTGTCAAGAACTCATGTTCTCAAAATGTCCATAGTAGCTGTTACACTTTGTTTAGTATGGACAATATGGTTTTCTTTTCACACTCCCCGTGTGCAGTTCTCTCTTACATTTACTGCTACTGTAACACTGCAGCTTAAAAGAGGACATTTTAGTGGCTGGATATACCATGTTTATAAATTGCTGTTTTCTGCTCTTTTGTTTAGGTTTCTCCAGATCTTTATAAGGATAGATTGTTTTCTGCAAGCTGTGCCTCAGATTTCATGAAGCCTGTGCTACAATGACAATGGATGTTTCTTAAAGCTTTTGTAAGAACATTTCTGCTGTTACCTGCATTAGCAGGTGACGTGCATCATACTACAAAGGCTGCTTCAGGTGATGGATCCTGCCATTCCATATGGAGATCCTGCTCCTAATGCTTCACCAGGGAATTGGTCCAATATGGAGTTAAACTGAAGAATGACAGCCCTTAAACCAAGGAACCCCTTTGCTTTTCTGGACCAGAATTGTACATCCAGCCTGAAGAACTGCTTCAAAAGAATGTAGATAGTTTCAACCTTTCTCCAGTTGTTACAGACAAGCTGTCCGTAACTTTTGGAGAGGGTGATCATCCATTTGGCCTATTTATTGTTCTCTGAGATGTATTAAGCTAGCATTTGCCTAAGTCAAGTGAGAGAAGAGAAAGGAAAGGAAGTTAGTTTATCAAAACCAGATCCTTTTCTTGAAAGTGCCGAGTGATTGTTAGAAGCACAGCTTATGTATCTGGATTTTTTTTTTGTGTATTGCAGCCTGATCCAGTCCACTGTTAAACAGTTAAAGAGGAGCTAGTCTCCTGTTAAAGAGTATAAGAGGAAGACTTCAGTGCCTGCTGTTCCTACAAGAATTTTGGGGTGAGCAGCACTGTTTGCAGGTGTGGAGTTGCCCTTGTCCAGGCTAAGGGTTGTGTTGGTGTTGGGGTAGACTCCCCTTTGTTTACCCTTCTAGCACTGTGCTCAGAAGGTTGAAGTTAGAGCTGTGGCTATAGTGGTCTACACAAAATTCATGTGCCAGTTGTAGGAATTATACAGTCCTTGTGGCATTGTGTGTAGCATGTCCTGGGATACCAATGTCTGCTAGACCTGGGAGTTGTCTCTCTGCAGAAGTTTGGTTTTGCTTTTTGCCACAGCCTTGCCATGGGGATAGCAGTATCCAAGGGCTATAATCCCATTGTGCTGCTGATTTGCAAGTAAACTGCTTCCCCAGAAACTACTCCCACTCCCAAAATGTTATGTCCAGGTGTGCTCAGGCATTTGTCCCAGCGCAGAGGTGGCTCAATCACACACCACAGAGCACAGTGTGTGTATACAAGAGACACATCTGTACAGCACTTTTTAAAAAAGTAATATATAAAACTTTGTTGTTCCAATGTGCATGCGTCCATGTGATTTATGATGATTGTAAATAAGGGAATGTGTTACATTTTTGGCATTTTGCCTTTATGTAGAAGAATTAAAGAGTTTAAAATCCTTGTTAATCTGCTTTTGCTGTTACGTTGTCACAGTTTGATTATAAAAGGAATCATTTTTCATTAGTTTTTTGGTGGTTTTGGTTTTTTAGCCCTTGCTAAAAGGGGGAAGTAGAAGTCATCAGAGATTAAATGAGAGTCTTGAACACAGTTTACAACTCTGATTGTGTCCAACCCTTCAGTTTGTTGTTTGGCAGGCTGTCATAAATTTGTTTAGGGCATTGTTACCTAGTGAAAGGGAGCAGCTGAAGCCCCAGCACAATGGAAAGGTATCTTCCTGAAGAAGGTGGAACTGCTAGCTGAGAGTAAGTGGCTGTCATTAAATACTTACTCTGCTTAAGTATTTCATAAGTATTAAGAGCCCTTAAGCTTTTGCCTAAGATGGACAGGACCTGCAGTGGATTTATAGAAACAAATCCATAGTATGTTTAATTCAGCAGTCCTTAGAAGATCTTGTATTTCTTGGTTGAAGATCCTTAGACTAGAAATAGAATAATCTGCCTGTGGCAGTGAAATTTTGGGCAGATCTGTTCCCTAATCCAGCGTCTGGGTGCTTGGACAAGCTATGCTAGTACAAAGTCTGCTAAAGTCATTTCATGCAGTGCTCCCACTGGGTGTAGAATCACCATGTGTTGTAATTATTGACAGTAACCTCAGCAGTCTAGATAGAGCAGTCAAAACTGGAATGCAGCCTGTCCATGCACTTTTTTACCTCCTCAAGGCTATTTTAGAATTTACAATTGAGGTAAGCGAGGCAGGAGTCTGGCACTCCACCCGTAAATTTGTATTTGACGCCCTTCCATTCATTTTACTTAATTAAATCTCCTTTGCCTGAATCTGTGCTCAGTTTGTAATTAAGCCAAAATATACCCCAAACTTCACCAACCAGGTTTATATTTCTTCCTGGAAGTGGCAGGTATCTTGTGTTGGCACATTTTCACTGTGAGGATCTCCTTACGGATGATGCATTGTCTGTGGAAATAGTCCTTCACTGGCAGTTCTGAAATGCCATGGGCTGTGTGTACTTTGTTTGTAACACTCCTTCTTTGAGGTCATGGTCAAGTATATCTCCTCTCCTTAAAAATCCCACTGTGGTGTGAACTGCTTTTCTGAAGGATTTTTGTTGCTGACAAGCACAGAAAGATGCAAGGCAGCTGTAATCCCTGAGCTGAGTCAGAACAAATAGTTCTCCTGGCTGAACTGAATTTAATTTGTAGATGGTGTAATGCTGAAAGTGCTGTGTGGCTTCCAGGCTGGAGGTGTCCTATCTGGCTTGCTTGGATGTGTGCAGGGAAACGTGTTGTTCCAGTCAGCTTATCTCAGAGCCAGGCTGAAGGGAGTGGAGTTTGTTTTTGTGTTTGGAACCTTAAAGCATGTCCTTGGTTCAGGAACACTGTTGTTTTCCATAGTGGTGTGGGAGAGGAGAGGTGCTGGCAAGCAAATTTTCCTTCAGGACTGTGGATGTTCACACAGATGCCACACAGAAGGTGTTTGAGTTTGTACAGTTACAGTAGGGCCAGGCAAGAGGAAAGGAATTTTCAAGGTAAATCCCTTCATTGTACTATTTCTCAGACCTTAGTGGGAGCCAATGCACTTGTTAACACTCGAAGCGCAGCATTTTGGACACATCCTACAGCAGAGATGCCCTCAGGAGGAAAGTACAGGACATGTGTATAGCCTTCAGGGGAAAAATGAGTTGGTGGAAAGTAAACACAGTTCTTCCTTCCTGTTAAAGTAGTTCAGATTTCAGCCGGGAGCACTAGGCATGTAGGCTGTTTACATGATGGCTGGAAACACCAGTCAGAGATCCAGGCCTCTTCCATTCTGTGAATAATTACATGAGAAAGTTGTATTTTGTGAAACTTCACTTTGTTTCCACACTACAGAGGCAAATTCTCCTCTCAAGGTCCTTCATGCATAGCAAGGCTGAAGAGTATCTTTAAAAATCAACCACCACCTGTCACTGTCTGCTCAGAAAGTCTCACAAAAAACATTGCTGAGCTTCAGTAGTTGTTTTTGTGTTTTAAACTGATTTTAAAAAATAGCAAACAAAATTGAAACAAACATACAATTTTTGTTTGCTACTTTTGCCGTCTGTTTTACCAGGTGCGGCAAGTGGGGACAAGATTTAGTGGTGGACTGGGTGGCTCTGGTTTAGTGGTTGGACTTGATGATCTTAGAGGTGTTTTCCAACCTAAATGATGCTGTGATTGTAAGGCCAGAGGAAAACGCTGCCAAGTATGCTGCATCTCTCTAAAGTTCCCCACCGGCCTTCAGGCCGCAAGGGCCGCCAAAGTATTTTCGTTTAAAGCTGCTGTGTGTCTTCTGCTGCAGTTCTCTGGGCTGTTTCTAAGTTGTTGCAAAATGTGAGTCTGCACCGGATTCCCAGGACAAATAGGATCTCACTGTGCATGCATGTGCAATTAAAAACACCTGAAATCTCCACTTAACAAGGCTTAGCAACCTCATGGCCTTACCCAACTTCCTTCACTATTGATATGAAATACTTTTTAACGCCGTGTTATTTTTAAACAATACAAATTTACGTCATAACCGTCTGCCTCAGGGTTTGAACTGACCCTTGAAACACCCTGTGCGCTTCAAGCCTTGAAGAGCCGTTCCTATGGCCAGCCCTCCTTCGTGTTTAAATCGCGGGGAACCTGCCCTTTTGTTTGGGCTGGGCTGGCCGGGTTTTTTGTGGTCGCCGCTGTCGCTGCTGTTTCACGCGTGGCGCCAAAAGCCGCGCTCGCCTCTCCCGCCAACACGCCCCAGGGGGCGGGGCAGGGCTGGACCATCGCGCCGGCGGCGCGGGGGGTTGCGCTGTGTGTGTGGGTGTGCACAGGTCCTGAGCGGCTGCTGCGCTTTCCCGCTCCCCCCCCGCACGGGTCCACTTGGAGTCGTCCCGCGGGGGGGGCGGTGCCGCTCAGCGCCGGCGGGAGATGTGAAGGGACTGAGCGGGAAGGCGGTGGCTCTCCCTCGGTCCTTACTTACTCCCCTCACCGCCCGCTCCGCTTCCTTTCCGACTTTCCCTCAGTCCTTATACCCCTCACCGCCCGCTCCGCTTCCTTCCTGACTTTCCCTCAGTCTTTATCCCCCTCACCGCCCGCTCCGCTTCCTTCCCGGCTCTCCCTCGGTCCTCATCCCCCTTCACCACCCGGCTCTCCCTCAGTCCTCATCTCCGTCGCCGCCCGGCTCTCCCATCCCAGGACACCCCACACCATGTCTTTCCGCCAGCGGAGCCCCCACGACAGCACGAAGAGCAGGTAGGGCTGCCGTGCCGAGGCCGGGGGGGTGGCGGCCGGGCCCTCGTTCCTCACCCCGTCCCTGAGGGGAGGTGTGGGGGCAGAGCTCCCTTAGAGGGCTCGCAGCGAGTGGGGGTGAAACGAGTGAATATCCGCGCTATCTGGAGGGGGTTCATGGCCCAGAACTCGCCCTGAGCGCTCACCTTGTGGTTTCGCGTGTTCCTTGCAGCCCGCAGCGCCCCCCGCGCTGGGCCCAGGCGCGGAAACGCGGCGCCGATGGGAAGCGGCGGAGGCAGAACGAGCCCGAATCCTCGGCCCTGGAGGAAAACAAGCCCCGGCCCGCGGAGAGCCGGCTGGACAGGTGAGCAGGGGTGGCCACAGGTCTCGGCTCTTTTGTTCCCCGGGAGATGTAAATTGTGAACTGTGCTGCTCAGTTCTGCCTGTTTGTCGGTCGCTTATCAGCCATAAATAGCTGGTCTTAAAGGAGGGAAAGGTGTCGGATGCTGTGCTCCTCCTATCTTGGAGTCACTTCTTTAAGAGTGAACACTTTTCGTTCTTGACTCTTTAATTATATTCTTGATAACTTTCTGTGCTATTTCATGGTTACTTATTGCCATTTACCATGAAATAATAGCTGCACAAGACAATTACGTTTATTTGTAGATATAGGTTGTACAAACCACAGTTAAAAAATTAAAAGAGATGACAAAAACTCAGTTCTCAAAAGTCATCTGTCTCCTTGTTTCTGAAGGCAGTACAGACCATCTTGAGGAGTTGTGTCAGCACATGTCGGGGAGGATCCTCTTCGGAGATCACCCACTGTGTTCACACTTCTGCTCCTTGACTTCCTTACCATTGCCCTGTACAGCTGGACTTAAGTTTAGTGGAAGTATCTAATTTTATATCACTTTTACAGCCTGAGATATTGATGCCACAGTCCCTTTGACCAGTGGATTTGTGGCCGCAGCCCAAGTTGATTGAATCAAAATTTCAAATCTAAAATGAAGTGGGTGGTGCCCTATAACTGTTTTTCTTTCCTGATAATAAGCAGGGAAGATGCTGGTCCACAGCTCAGGTTACAATATCCACAGAAACTTAGATTGATTTCAGAAAGCTTATTTGATTAGGAGTAGAAGGATGACACTTTGCATATTGTTTCATCAGTTTCAACCTAAATTAAGCAATGCTTCTGTATATCTCATGGTATTGAAGGGAGCAGTTTGGATTCAGCTCTGAAATTCTACTCTCCCTGTGCTAAAACTACTTTTTGTTTATACCAACTCAACGCTGCCAGATTAAAATTCTGAAAAGCAAAGAGGAGCTGGATGGAGGCTGGCCATACAACAGACTCAGGTGGGGCCAGTTACAGCCTTGTTTTTCTGCCCCTCTGGCAGTGATTGAGCACCGTTTGCAGTCCCAGCACAGCAACAGAGCTTACCAGGTGTGAAATGGGGAAGAGAGTCTTGAGTGAGATGGCTCAGCTCAGTATGTCTGGCACCAGAGCAAATTAAAGAAGAGAAAAAGCTGTAGACCTCTGCCACGTTGTCTCTAGTTCTCTAATCACAGCACAGGTGCAGAATCAGACAAGTATAAAAAGGTGCATCAGTGTTGAAGAAGAAGTTTGGGTGTTGGGACTGATGGGATTGTGCTGTTTGTTCTCTAGCATGGGAGAGCAATAATTAAATGTGGCCTGTGGTCTCTGCAAAATTAGGAATCAATATCAGAAAACACCAAAAATCCATGTAGGTTGAAAAGGTATTTGCGGAAGGACTTGTACTGTTTGCTCTAAATTTTTAATTTTGCCAAGTTGGTAACTAGATTTCATTTTAAAATAATTTTTAGTTTGGATTTAACTAAAAGTTCAAAGTCATGCAGGATGATTTGGAAGCAGGGAGGGAGTTGGAGCTTTTTTTACTGTAGAGGGATCTAATTCTCTGACTTCAAGGGGACATTTGCTCAGAATCCTGGTAAGTCTCCAGAGCATTTCCAGTTCTACTGAAAAAGCTCTGCTCTGTAGGATACAATTTTCAGTTTGTACTTAGAGAAGATTAGTCATCAGGAGGACAGAAACTGGAAAAGACTGAATAGTCTAAATCTAGGCAGCTGTAAATGGCTGGGAAGGGATCCGAGCTTATTCCTCTGCAAGACTCTGAACCTACCTGTGATGCTAATGGGCTGTAATAAAGTTGTTAAACCGGTTTGCAAAGTTACAGCAAATCTACATTTACTGGTTAAAATCTGACTTTTTGTGTGCCTTTGCCTTCTTTACGAGGCATATTTTCACGTGCAGAAACTCCTGGTGCTATGGTGTAATTTTAATAGCCTTACAACTTAATTTTGTGTTCTTACTTTTTCCTCTTACATAGCAGCCATGCAGTCATGAAAGAATAAATAATTAAGTCATTTAGTGGAGTGAAAATAATAAGTAAATGAGTAAAGTTGGTATTTAATGTACTTTTTTCTGAGGCACTCCAGTTGAAAGTTGTTTAAAGGCTGGGTTACATGCTACAGTGCTATGTTTCTGTAGGTACCTACATAAACTTTTTAAGAACAAATACCCAAGAGAAGCCACACAATCTCAGGGTGAAACTCTCAACTGATGCCTAATTTCACAGTGATGATTTTCAACAGAACAGCACAAGATTTTCACAACCACTGAGTACTGTAAATTAAACATTAAACGGGGATCAAGCTGTGATTGGAGGAGATGCTGGGGGTGGGAAATACAATAAGACAAAATTTTAGTGTAGGGCCTTTATTTTTATTCCTTTTCTTTCTAGTTTCACAACACCAGAAGGCCCTGGACCCCTTTCCCGGTGTTCAGACTGGGGAACTGCAGTGGAAGAAGATGAAATGAGGACCAGTGTCAACAAAGAAATTGCAAGGTACTCCTGGGTGTGGAAAATGAAGTGGGGAAAGGAGGGGAAATGGTAGTTGTCTTGTAGAATCTGTATCAACTTGTATTTTTAACTTCACCATTGCAAAAAAATCAGGCCAGCCTTAGCCTCTTGTCTGATGCTTTTAAGGTCAGCTTTGGCTTAAGTCCTGCAGGAGTGTCATGGGATACTCACTGGAGAGTGGATGTGTACCACTAAATATCTCCCTTTTGGAAAAGCTTCTCCCAACTCTGCTAGATGGAAATACTTTTAAGTACCCTCTCAATAATGGCTGTTTTTTCGTATCATTGCTCTAAGTTTTTTGGGGAAAATACTTAGGAAAACAAAGTCTTCCATTGTTGGTTTTGGGGTTTTTTTCCTCTTTCTTGTTTGGTGTGCTTTTGATTTTTCTGGTTGTGTTTGCTTGGTTTTGAGGGGTTTGTTTGGTTTTGGGCAGTTTTGTTTTTATTAGGGAAAACTGAAACATCCTTTCCATAGTGGTGGAAAGGTACTTGCAGTGTCTGGGGTGCTGCTGCTTTGCTGAAAAGAAATCAACTGTGAGCTGAGGCTTAATATTCTCTTTGTGCTATGTATATTCTTAAACCTGATTTGAACTCTTACAGATATAGAAGAAAACTCCTGATAAATGAATTTTCAAGAGAAAGGAAGTCCTCCTCAGGAAGGTAGGTTGAATTTCTTAGCTGAGGAAAATCTTGAAAATAGGTCTGAATTTTCACAATGTTGCTTCTTGAAACTCAGTTTAAAACAGTTCATCTGAAGTCTGCTCCTGCAGCACCCAGAGCATTTGTTTGAAAAGTTCTAACATGTTTGCAGTCTTTTACAAGCGGGTTTGTTTGAGCATGGCCTGTTTTCTAGTAGTCCCCAATCTACTATGTTTTTCCCTTTAGTTCTGATTCAAAGGAGTCCACTGTGGCAGTAGAACTTGAGACGGATGAAGTGGTTTTGATGAGAAGACAAAAACAGATAAACTACGGGAAAAACACAATTGCATACGACAGATACATCAAAGAAGTTCCTCGGTAAGCTGCCTGACTTTCTGAAAAACTAAACTGTAAGTCATACCTGCTCTTTGTAAGCACATTAAACATTTTTTGACTGTTAAGTCACACCAACAATCAAATGAGGTGTGGCTTTCTTTTTCTTTAACTGGTCAGTGTATGAGAAATACCTCATGCTGCAGAAATGGAAGTGAAAGTTCTTTCGGTTGTGCTTGTCAAGGAGAGGCCATTAAACTGCTTTTTGCAGTCAATTTTCTCGTGAGTTAACTACAAGGCGAAATGGGCTACAGTTGCTCTTGAGTTTGGAATGAGGTTTTCAGACCTGTGATTGAGAATCCTTTTTTTATATATATTCGACTTGAAATCAGAAAAACCAAGAAGCTCATATGGAGCTTGAGTGCTGCAGTTGCCTAGTGGTATTTTCTCAAGTAGCACAGGCAGTAAGTCTTAACATCTACAACTACATTGTATATGTATGGAACATACTAATTAACTTTCCACTTCTAATATTTGAATAGATGCCATCGTATACCAGGAGTTCATCCCAGAACTCCAAATAAATTTAAGAAGTACAGCCGCCGGTCGTGGGACCAGCAAATTAAACTGTGGAAAGTTGCACTGCATTCCTGGGACCCACCGACTGAAGGAGGATGTGATCTGCAAGAAATGTATGTACAGAGTATCCAAAATGCTTTTATAGAAACTAATATATGAAGTCTCATGTCTGAAATACAAACAACTTTTTCTGCAGTGCTTTATAAAAGAAAACACCACCCCATCTTGGTGAGCTGACTCTTTCAGAGTAGCCTGCAGGTTTATCTGTGGTAGGAGCAGTGCTGGAGAGTTCTCACTAAGGGGAGGTCTGGATATTGAGCTTGGACCAACACAGTGTATAAGAACCTGCCTCACACTGTAGTTAGCTCAAGAACAGTGGTCTAAAATGTTGTTTCTTGAGTAGAGAGGGGAGAAGTACTTGTGAAATCATCTCAAGGTACTCAGCTTAAAGCATGGCTGCAAGTGTTCACAGACCAAGCTGCAGAAGCTCTAAAAGATGTAGAGTAATCCAGCTACTTATTTTCCTCTGTGGAAAGCAATGCAACTGATCAGGGAATATCCAAAATAAATCTGTGGTACAAAAGGAATGAAAGTTAAATATTTAACTTAATTCCTCAGGAAGCAGTTTTATGTTAATAAAGTGCTGTTTTCCCTAACAGAATGCTGATTTTAAAGCCAATGTCGAGCAATGGGATCTAAAAAAAAAGCTCACTTTTAGCCTCTTTTTGCTTGTTATCAGTGTAAAGGGAGCTGCAACTTCAGCCTGACCCAGTACTGTGTACATTGGTGTGGAAATAGTCTCTTACCTTCAGATACTGGTCTGTGTACAGTGATATTAAATCTTCTTTGCAAAACAGGTTGATGAAAACTGGGCAGGGTGGGGGGAATCCCCTCTCTTCTGTAGCATTTGTTATAATTTGTATTGAGGCATTTTTTGAGAATTGGGGTTTTATCTTTGACACGTTGCAGTATTTAGTCTCAAGACTTTGACTCGTTTTGGCTGTGTTGAGCTGGCCTGCTGTTCTGTTTGCTCTCCCCAGTTTGCCACCACCACTGCCCCTCTAACCCTCTGTAGGTGTCTTTGCTCTCCTTTGATCGCTGTTTTCAGAACTGCACCCCAAAGTGCAGCTGAACTCTAAAAAATTAATTTGTTATGCTTTTTGCAGTTGTCCTGTTGACCTTGGTGAGATGGAGACAGAATCTGTTGGAAGCAATTCTACTGAATCTCAAACGAGCTGTCAAGATAATGATGTAAGCATATCTGTCATTTGCACAGATTTGTTAATAATTTGTTAAAAATTGGTTCATTACTTAGCATTGTGTCCCAAGTAGCCTTGAATACCCGACAAATTCCATCTCTGCTGTGTTGTAGGGGCTGTTTTTAAAGTTGAGCAATCCTTAAATTTGGCTATTTTCCAGCTACAGCTGTATCTGTCTGTAGTCTTGCATTTAGAGTCAAAACTTAAATGATTATCTCAAATTACAAATGTCTCATCATTCATAGCATACAAAAGAAAGTTTATCTGTTGAAAGCAAATCGGTTGTGAGCTGTGGTGTACAGTGGAAGCAATACTTTAGATTGCAACACGTAATTTTAGAATAGGGTGTGAGTTTCTAGGCACACAGAATTAGGCCCCTTTTTTAACCAGAGTACAGCTGAGCAATAACCTTCAGTAAAGGTCTAGGAATGCTTTTCTTACTGAATTTATTTTTCTGATTACTATTACATTTTTGTAGTGTTTTAGCAATCTATATGTGCAAACATTAAAACACTTGTAATTTTCAAATGTGGTTGAATGGGCTGAAGCCTGCATTAAAATGTCTGTGATCTTAAGACTACCCTTGGGTTTTTGTATGCCTTTAAAGTGTTTATAAGTCTCTGTTAGAGGGTGATATAAGTGAATTACATAAAGTTAATTGAATTATTGCATAACTAAACCTGTACTTGACTGCTAATTATTAACTGCCTTTGTCTTCCAGGATACCTGTTCTGGCACTCCCACCAAAGTTAGACATGTTGAATATCAAACAGAAGGTGAATTTGACTTGGAATTGTGTTTGAGTGAGCCACTGAAAGAATTTGATCCTCTGAGTTAAATAGTCTTGTGCAAACTGTTTTAGAGAAAGTTTCTTAAAATTTGAGAGGTTAGCTTGATTCTGTTAATAGTAAGAAAGCTTAAGCAAAATTGAAGACTGTTTTAAAGTTGTGGTTGGTCTACATACTCTCCAGACCAGACTTATGTAAAATAGTGACTAAGTTGTGTGACTTTTTTAACTTTTAATTTATGTATATCAATTTTTTTATATAACTTTTCAATAGAAAAACTAGCCAAAGGCAGTGCTATCCTCAAGTAATTATAAATAGCACAGCAAGTTCTCATTGATTGCCCCCCTCCTCACCCCCTCCCCCATTGTGTCCATAAGTCCAGTTATCCACCTGCAGATAAAGAGCAAAGTAGGAAGATATTTTTATATGTTCCTTGCTTTTGCATCTGGCTTTTCTACAAGGATCTGACTTGAAGTAATGCACATAGTAGCTGAACCATGTATCTGATTAGTACTGGTAAAGTCACCTATTGCATTTACTTACTGTAAGATTCACTACCTTACTTTAAAAAAACCCAAACACCTCTTTATTTGTAAAAACATTCCATGGAAACAAATGGAAATTAAGTGCTCTCAAGAAATTGGAGGTCAATATGGTAAAGCCTATGCAATAATGCTTTTTCTTTCGAAACCGTAGCCTGAATTTGAAATTTGTAAATAGTCATCAGTCATTTATTAATACAGTCAAGAAAACAATGTCATGGGAAAGTGCTTGATTTTTCTAATTTGCTGGTTTTAAATGTAAACTGTTGTAAATGATAACTGTACAGATTTTCTACTGAGAGCAGTTAATGCTTCTGTTGCTTTTGTGTGGGATATTGCTGGAAAATAAATGACATTGAGTTTACTTATGACTCTTCAGATTCATTTCCTACTAGCAGTTTTCTGTGGGTAATAAAATGCAGGACAATACTGAAAGCCATGTATCTGAAACTAATACTTGCCTGGCATATACCAGTGTTAGCAACATCCTCGGACTTCGGGGAAAACCTTAAAAGCTGTTTATTTCTGTGCAAGCCACCAGAGTGAATTTGAGTCTTAGTTATAATGAGTAAGCCTGTTGACTTTTTTCAGACTCCTTAAAGCAGTTTAGTAGATGGCCATTAGCTGGTTACCAAGTTCTGTTCTCTAGGAAAAACTGCTGGGTGGACACTTCAGTCTTGTTTACTAACAGGACCTTTTTTACAGTCACCTCACCTGGTGAGTTTCTGGGTGTTGATGTTACAACGCTCCCAGGCTCAGTGGAAACACTTAAACTCTTCAAATCAAGTATATTGGCTGGTAATATTGCATACAGCTATTTATTAGGCACTCTTAAAATTTGGTAGCTTGATTGGAGGGGGAAACTTCCACGTGGCAGCAGTGGCATTGGGATAAAGCTGGTGTTAAGGCGACAGCCTTCCTAATGTGTATTGTTTCCAGAGAAGGCAACAAAATGGTAGTTGCTTTCTACCCAGAGTAAACCCCTTCTGCCCTCCCCAGATAGCTCTTCTCATAGCACCTTCTCTGACCACTTTATCCCTGGCTGTTCTTAAGTATTTTTGCTGTGTTACACCAAACTGTAGCTTGAGCCACAATTTGTTTTGGAAACTCTTTCCTATATCCCCTTCAATCAAAGTGGTCTTAAGGCCAACCAATTTGCATGTTACCAGGAGACACCAGGTGCTTGTGCTGCTTATAAATGTGCTGCAGTGAGTAGTAATACTTGAGCTGTCTATACACAGGCATGGCTGGGCAGTGAATTGGCTTCTCTTCGTGCTACTGTTAACCTTGGATTACAGCTAAATCTTGCACAAATTAATTGGCAGAGCATTTCAAGGGAACACCCAGGCTGTTTAGGATGTATTAAATGGACGTAAGCCCTGAGGTTCTCAGAGATATATGTAACACAGGCCATAAAATACCACCTCAAATAACCCTGGAGTGAATTGGTAACTCATCCTCTCGGTGGAGGACCAGAATGAGGCAGGATCTATGCTGAAGAGAAAAAATTAAGATTTTTAAAGGGAGGCAGGGACTGGTGGCAGGTCACTCTGTACCTGAGTGTCAGAAACAACCAGTGGAATTGTTTTTTTAAAAGAAGCTTTCCGACTGTAGCTACCCAAACAGGTTGGATCAGTAGAATATTCAGCAGATTGTTTAGAGGCTTCAGAAGAGTAAGGTTATTTATGCCTGGTTTTGAAATAAGAAAGTATGTGGGTCAGGGCAATCTCTCAAGTACAAATCCAGGCTGGAGGATGAGCAGATTGAGAGCAGCCCTGAGGAGAAGGACTTTGGGCTGTTGGTGGATGAGAAGCTTGCAGTGCCTCAGCCACCTGTCTCCTGGGCTCCACGAAAATCAGTGTGGCCAGCAGGGTGAGGGAGGGGACTCTGCTCCTGTGACACCCCACCTGCAGTCCTGCATCCATCTCTGGGACCCCCAGCATAAGGAGAACATGGACCAGTGAGGGTGTGGAGATGCTCAGAGGGCCAGAGCATCTCTCCTATGGAGACAGGCTGGGAGAGCTGGGGTTGCTCAGCCTGGAGACAGAAGGCTCCAGGGAGACCTTCCAGTGCCCAAAGTGGCTGTAAGACAGCATGCAGTGACAGGCCAAGAGGGGAGCAACTTCAAACTGAAAAGGAGTGGGTTTAGACTAGGTTTTGGAAATGAATTATTTAGTGTGAAGGTAGTGAGGCCCTGGCACAGGTTGCACAGAGGGGTTATGGATGTCCCATCCCTGGGAGTGTTCAAGGCCATGTTGAATGGGGCCTGGAGCACCCTGGTCTAGTGGAAAGTGTCATTGCCTGTGGCAGAGGGATTGGAACAAGGTGAACTTTAAAGATCCCTTCCAACACAAACCATTCTGTGATTTTGTATTGAACCAGTAATTATCCACTGAGATAACCGGAGGAGACACAGATTTCAGAGCTTACTGTACAAAAATTTATTACTTTACTAATCTGAAAGATTCCATGTCTCCAAAAATCAATTTTTTTGACTAAACTTTTTCCATCACTTCAGCAAAAATATTAATTCCAGAAATCATCTAGGAATGATATCAGAGACTGTTAGTATGGTTCTTAATAATATCTGTTCAAGTATTACCCTCTCACTTAAACCCTCCATCTTTTTGAGCCATTTGAGTTCTCTGTCACAGTCCTTAAGATTTTGTGCTCTGTGTTCTTTGGAATCTGTATTGGAGGAGGTAATGTAGGAGTCTCTCTGACGAAAAGATTCTGCTATGGTATAATGTGGGGAAAACTATTGCAAAGAAATCTAATACCTGTGCAGTGTAGAAAGATACCAGGCAAACAACTGAGAGTGGCATTTTTCTGTTAGAACATACAACAAATAATTATCCTTTGACAAATCTCTCGAGATGCTTTTAAATTTCTACAGAGAAGCTCCTCAGTGGTCAGTCCATAAACTTGCATATAATTTGAGACAAATCCAATTAACCTGCTACTTCTCAGACAAGAGGCTGGTGTCATTAAAAGCAAACCTGAGGTGCTGTTCAGCTCTTCAGGTCTGTGCTATTCAGCAGTCACATTTGTCCAGAATGTTTGGGTATTTTCCAGCCAAGAAACGCAGCAGGTCCATGTTCAGTAGCTGTTTCTGGAACAGTCTCAGATTTGTTAGTTCTTCCTGAAGGAGCTGGCCATCCATAATAGTGTGTATAACCCTACAAATTATAACACTTTATCTCAACTACTTAGAGAACTAAGTTTTTTTTATGGTTCACATTTAAAGAGAACACTCCTGTTGTCCAAGTCTAGATGTTTTTCCAAAGGTACTGAACACCGAATTGAAAAACTGCTGGATTTTTTGCGATAGAATAAAGCCCTCTAGTGGTTAAATGAGGGCTAACCCCATACACTTAGGGCAGCGCCTGGGGATAGATTTTACGTGAAAACAGCATCCATATGTTCAGTTGTGCGTAGTTGCATGTAGTGGAGTTTGCTTCAGATGAAGAATGGGCAAGTGCTGCTGTCAAACTTTAACCTTATTAGGTTAAATTCCTTTAAAAATAAAATGGAACAAGTTGTTCTGCAGGCAGCAGAACCTGTCAGCCCTGCTTTTTATAGACCTGAGCCTTCTGGCTTATTTCTCTTACTCCCTTCACACCAAGCCTTGTCCTCTTTGATTATCCTCATGCTAAGCCTGGCTAACTGACAGCAGTCATGGCTATGGGTCATTTAAAGCTTCATCTCTCTTTGGCTGGGCTTTTGGTACATGTGTGTGGATAGGGTGGCAAGCAGAACACTGAAAAGCTGTGCTGTCCCAACTTTTCCTTCACTTGGGCATTAATTGGGTCTTCCTTAACTACTCAGCTGTTGTCGTGTGAAGCTTCAAGGAATGTTCAACTTCTGTTCCGTACCTGGACATTCAGCTCAAAAATTAGAGGAGGCAGGACAGATTTTGGGAAAGACTTGCCAGCACAACCATTTAAGCCTTTAAGGAAGTCAAGATAAAATCATCTTTGTTCCATGAATCTATTTTTAAGTCCAAAATACCATTCAAACAACCTTTTGTTCTTGCACATATGTACTAAAGTTATTTTCAGGTTGAACTGCTATGTTGTATTTCTGATGTAAATAAAAGCCCTGGTGTAGAGGCAAAGCATATGTAGAGCAACTATGTATGCCTGAGTATTGTTCCATATGGAAAGCTGGGGAATCAGGCACTTATTTATCAAAAGTGGGCTGCTACAAGGGCTCTTTTGAAAGAACTTTGGCCTTATGGGAAGTTCTTACGCTTTGGGGTTTTCTTCTATATGGTTTCTCAAAATGTGGCCAGATTGCTTACTAGCTGTTGAATATTAAGTTAGAGTGCTGCCTGACAACTAGTAAAATTTTTTCCAAAATACTCTATAAATACTTAAGAGATTGAAGTTACTTTGAGATGTGTCAAAAATCTACTTAATTTTCAGGAAAAACAGTGTATTTGAGATGTGGTGTATATACTTAAGTTAGGAGAGAAAGTGGTATTGCTGAGCAGAACTTACTCTGGTCATGTTGCATTTAATTTTGTGGCATCTGGGTAATACCTAAATACAAAACATGCAAGGCACCAAGATGCAGCATCTGCCACTTCTGGCCCCCACTGTATTCTTGGATTACCAGTCCTATTCATTCTTTGAGCTTGTCACTTACCTCTTGGATTATGTTTAAGCACAAGAGAAAACTAATTTATCCAAAAGGTGCTGATTCATAGACTCGAAAAATAACTTCATTTTGAGTGGAAAACTTGGAGCTTATTTTGTGGGTTAAACTGGGGCCCAGCTGTCTGTGTTGGGACCTTTCTCTCTACCCAAGTTTCTATTGAGAAAGTTCCTGGGAGGTACAGAAATGGCTCTAATTATTAGCAAAAAACAACGTTCCCTTTTGTGTTTCTTTAGAAAGGGACTATTCCATTTCTGCTGAGAAATACTTTGTTTTCAGAAATATGAGTGCGATATAGAGATGAAGATTTGTGCCTGCTCTTTCATTCCACTTTCATGTGCTGGAATCAAAGATACTTTGGAGCACTGCAGAGGGCAGTAAAAGTGCATGTTTAATTACAGGCACACAAAAGGGAGCTCTGAGTTGCTTTACATTTGTTGTAAATGCCAGGAATCTAATTATACTTACTGATTCTGACCTCAGGAGCAACCCATAGTCCAATAAAGCCCCTTTAAGTCTGTCATCTTTCACTGTTCTTTCCATTTCCAGTTTCACTTGATCTTAAGCCCATTATTACAAGGAATGGAACATAATAGTAACTTAACAGCAGACAGAGGAAAAATGGACTTCAGGGGGGAAAAAACTCCTGATAGATAGCATGGGCCTGCTTGCACTTTAAATCTTTAGTGCTCTACAGTGGAAGTATCTGAAAATGTGATTTTAAATTGTTTGACGGAAAACCAGTTTTCTTTTTCCTGAGGATTTGAGCTTTCCAAGGGAGAATTAATTTCAGGATTTTATCCACAGCTAACTAGTTCCAGAATATTCCTGAACCTTGAATCCATGTTACTTGTGTTAGAATGTGTTTGTCTCCTACACCTGCTAAACCCTCAGTGATCTACAAGGATTGTTGTCTGAATTAAAGTTACACATTGTAGTTGGAGTGCTGGATGTGAAATCAAAGCAGGGAATTAGCAGCCACTGAAAGGAGTATGTTGGTAAGGTTACCACATGTGGTACACAGAGGAAAGAAAGTCAGAAAAGGGAATGTAGAGAGAGTCAGTCCCATCTAAAGACTGCTCATAGCCTTAGCAGCTGAATAGTGTGTGCAGGGATGTGGTAAAGCTGGAATAAATAGATATACCAGGAATGAAATGACATTTTGGTGGTCCCCTGCACTACAGCACTCATCTTGAATGAAAAAAAAAGAAGAAAAATTAAGCCAGCCGGGCTTATCTGGAAGCAGACTCACTGCCTCAATATGCTGCTAGAATTTCTGGAACAATGTACTCCAAAGATAAGACTAGTAAGAAATAAGCAGTATTGACTAACAAAGAATGGTCTGTTGATGCTTAGAAGCATTTGATACTAAGTCTAGCAACCTGTAAATTTACAAAACTAACCATTTACTGTTTTTCTGACATTTGATCATAGAACTTTCCATTATTCTTATTGGAGAAACTAAACTGCCAGGAACAATCTTGATAGTAGACTAAGTATGGCATGAAGTGTAAAGCACAGACATGAGGCTTCATCTGATTCTTAATCTGTTTTTAATGGAATTCTGACCATTCTTTAGAACACTCAAAAAGAAACATTCTGACTTGGTCATGTTCACCTCCCAATAATAAATATAGATACATTAATTATGGGGATGAAAAAACATATATAGCTATATAATATTTTTTAAAATCTTCTGAAATGTTTATATAGGTGCTTCCAGTTTGAGTGGATCCTATTATTTCTCTGAATAATAATAATGCCATAGACTGAGACCTAATGCAGTTTAATTGTTGAGAGCTAGAAGGCTGGATGGATGGAATTGCAGGTTTTGCAAATCATAATCTAGGCTGGTTGAAGTTGTATTCAAACAGGTGGTGAAATCTTCAGAAAGTGCCTAGAGCCAGGCAGGATCAGCTTCTCATGGTGTAAAAAATTTCTGTAGACCAAACTTCTGGTTTTTAATGGAAAAAAAAGTGGAGTTGTTGCTCTGGGGAGCTTGGATTCAGGTCCTTGCTGTGCCTGTTGTGGATAAGGCAGCTAAACCTGGCACTCGCCTCCCTGCAGGCTCCTACTTGTTCTTAGCTGGGGGCCAGGCTCTTGTGTTCAGAAAATATTCCCAAAGAACCTTCCTGTAAAAGGGTCAAAAGTCTATGTTTTTATATCAGTAAATAAATTACATCTGGATGATGCCAAGATGTTCCCTCAAAAAAACTCCTCAGCAAATCTAATATGAATTTCAAGCTCTAATTCTAAGAGATGTAGTGGATTTTGTTAAAATGAAGTAAGACATACTTCGTCTGCCAGTATCAATCTGTTTCACTTGAACTGCAAGTAGAATTTAGGCCCTTTGCTGGAATTCAGCATAACATTTCTCTGGTTTGGGTTTTTTTTTAACATAAGTCTATTATTTTAATAAGTTACGAAAACTCATGTCTAAGAACACTGAAATCTGAAAATGTAACTTCTTTCACTGAAGAATGTGGTTTTTCTTGCTTTTACAGCCTCTCTTGGTTTGGCTGCAATGTGTTCCTAAGGGGAAAAAACCTACAAACTTTGTAAAAAGGTGTTTTTCAAATTAAAATGGGTATTGATCAGGGGAAAAAAACTCATCCTTGAAGGTCAACTATTAACAAAAAAGTAGAGCCCCTGCATACACTTTGCTGTAAATCAACTAATAAAAGCTGAGAACAGTACCTTGCTTTTGGAGTCTTGCTGCTGTGAGTTCTACTTTTCACAAGGATGCAGATGAAAAAGGGATGATCTCTTTAAGAGCTTGATAAGTTAAGTCAGAAAATTCATATCTTGCACACCAGGCAAAAAATATGCTAGCAACTGCTGGGAAAATGACAACTGCAGTGTCTGATCGCTTGTCAAATCAATGAGGCTTTTCTCTCCTTTTGGTGAGAATTTATTTGCAGGGGTTGGTGAGCTGAGAAAATAAGATTCCTGACCTAATGGTCACCCCCATTGGTATCTCATTGTGGAAAATACTCTCTGCTGCAGTCCATTCAAGTGATTGGCAATGACAGCTTGGATGGATATTGTCAGTTGACAGGGCTTTGCACTCTGTCTGTTTTAAAAATGATGCAAGAGATCCCTTCCCCAGTGTGCAGTGCCACAAGTTGAGTTTATGAATGAATGGATGAATGCATGCTTCCCTCCTGTCATCCCCAACAACAAGAAAAACAACTATTCCAATCCCATCCCTGAAATGATATGCTAAGTAAATTCACACACATGCATTTAACACACAAGCGATGCCCGAAGGCAAGCTGAGCAAGTCCTTCCAAACACTGGGGCTGTACTTTTTTTGTAGTCATTAGGAATTTCATGGAAAATGTGAAACTGCCCATTTGATATGGAAAATCTCCATGAAAAATGTGAAATTCCAGTGTTTCCAGCAAGGTTTTGCTGACAGCTCATGCATGGAGAATAGCCTGAAAGACATGCATGCAATTAAGGGATCCATATAGGCGAGCTGGGGAGAACAACACAGGCAGTGGGGGATGTGGCCTTTGCTAGGGCCAGCTGGTGTCTGCTCCTGGACTCTCTGAGGGCACCAGACCATTGAGAGAACTGGGGCGAAAGGGGAAAACAAAAAAAAAAAAAAAAAGAAAAGAAAACACTGAAGCTTCAGAGAAAATGAACCAAGTCTATGGGAGAAAATCCCAAAGCTCCTAGGTAACACTGTCCCTCCCCCTTTCTGGATGCTCCGAGGTGCAGCTCAGAGTGTGACACAAGTTTCTTGTCTTCACAGACGTGACAGTAACGATGCAAGCAGCAGAGGTGGTGGGGGAGCTTAGCCAGGGAGCCAGGTGCTGGGCTGGGAGGATGAGGATGAATGGTTTGCGAGGGAGGGCGTCTAAATTGTGCTCCGTAATCACGTCAGTCCTGTCACGCCACTGCTTGTCAGGCGTCTGCAGTCGAGATACTTCTGCGCCCTCCCGTCCTTTCTTTGCTCTTTCTGAATGGTTCAGCCCTCCTGGGAAAGGCTCAACTGTTGTATTTGTCCTGGAAGAGGGATTGAAAAATCCTTCACGTGTGTTACTGAATGTGGAGGGTAAAGCTGAGAACTGCAAACCCACCCCTGCCTCCCCCCATTGCTGCTGCAATACAACAACATGACAGTGCAGGTACCCACTCCTTGCCTTGCCCGTGGTCATTTATCTGCAGCCCAGTGACACCAGCCTGCTGCTTGTAGCGTTTTGTCACCTTAGCTCTTGATTTAACCAGGGTTAGAGGGAAAGGGTTGGATGGTTTGTGAGCTCTGGTGGGTATGGGTTCACGGAAGGGAACTCTGGAGCACAGCCTTGCAGTGTGTTCTGTTCTGAAAACATCCCCTGTGAAGTCACTTAGCACCATCACTCCTGTCTGACAGGGCAGGTGCTTTATCCTGTTTGATAGAGCAGGTGGGGACCACAGCCTGGTGGAGATGTGTTGCAGTCAGCAGTGACCTGCCCCTGGAGGAGCTGTGTTCTCCAGCTGCATTCTCACAGCTCGTGATGCTGCTGGATCACCTTAGGCTGGGGTGTCTGCTCCGTGCTCCTTGTCCCATGGGGACCAGGATTCAGTGGTGTAAAAGAGTGTACAAGAGTGGAAAGGAATTGGGAATGAACTAGGGAGTCCATTGTGTGATTCCCAGGGGTAACACACCAATTTACCATTCTCATTTGGAGCCTATTGTTCAGTTTTCTTGCAGTGCAAATAGGGATCATTTGTACTGTTTCCTTTAAACTGGAAATGCCTCTTGTACATCATGTTTGGGAGAGAAGGTGGGAGACAGGGAGGGTCACAAGAAGGGGGCAAAATGAAGCATCAGTTGGTGTTGTGTGGGAATTTAGAATAGAGGTCTGCTCTGCAGGCAGAGAAATAGACTTGAGAGGCTGGCCGCGGAAACATGATTTCTGTTTAATAAAGGACAGGAAAAGTATGCAGCTTCAGAAGCATAATAGGAAAATCATCTCAGTTGCCCCTCTCACAGCTGCGCCATCAAAGGCATTACATTTAAATGTTTTGTTTGGACTCTTCCCCCTTTCCCCCTCCCTTCCCAAATCCCAGAGCACTCACTCCCACGCACACGGAATATATAAACCATGCAGCAAGGGTACGAGGGTCCTGTTGAGTGAGCTTTGCAATTGCAAAGAAGGAAGGTAAGAAGCTTTTGCTGTACTCCAAGTCACTGGGGCTGCAATGGGAATAAAGCTGCTAACTCGTTGGCTTAACCAACTCTTTCCAGAAAAGCTGGAGCATCCAGTGCAGCAATGGTGCTTTCTTTGTGGAGGTCTGTTTGCTTTACCGGGCTGCCTGCTATCCAGGGGAAATGAAAGCAAAGGGATCCTTGTGAGACCCTGTTGGCTGAGTCTGCAGCACAGCTTATAGCCTTGCTTCGGTTTTGGGGAGTCATTTACTTTCACCTCTTCTGGTTTTTCGCTCTGTTTGTGTTCTTTTAAAGAGGGTGTCTTGTGTGGCCTGAGGAGAACAGCAGTGTGTGAGTGCAGAGCACAGGAGGGAAGGGCACTTTGCAACATGAGGACAGAAATTGCAAGACCTGCCAAGCGTTTCTAGTAATAAAGAATTATGTGCAACACAGGGCAACTATTTAAGGAGAAGATGCTGGTTGCTGGAGAGGTCCTTGGGGGAAGAAGGTAAATCCAGACGTGCAGTCCCTTCCCTTTTGCACAGCCGCTTCTCAGTTAATGCACTTGCCCTGTGATGCTGCCAGTTTGCAAGTGATATAATGTGGCACATCTGCTCTGTTCATATATTGCCTAGCAGGCAACAGCATGCCTTCATTAATGTCAAATTCCTTTCATTTTGGAAGGTGATCAGTTCATTTTTTGATCACCACGGATATACAGGACTGTGGTTAAGTGTGGAATTGGCTCAAACTGTAGGTATTGTTAGGGGTTTGAGTGCATTGACATTTAAAACCCATGGAGTAAGGTGGTGGTTTAAAGATGAGTCAGCTGGGCCATTATCAGGGTTGGGCTGTGGATTAGTGCATCTCATCAGCTGAGTGTTTTATATTGATAAACAACTCGGTGCTATTTTGTATCTTTTCTCATTCAGACTGCAGAAGACAAACTAGCTTCAAAAGGCAGAAAAATAGCTCCACGGTTCTGTAATATTAATATTGCTTAAATAACTGATTTCTCCTTTTTCATGCAGAAAAGGCAAAATTGTACCAACCAGGGCCAAATAATGAGGAGAACTGTGTTTCCCTTCATCACTGACATGTACACAACTGGAATAGCCTCACACAAGACCAGTCTGGAGTAAAAGTTCTTTCACTCTGTAGATAAAAATAATTGTTCACAGAATAAGTCACTTCTGTTCTGTGACAGAGCCTAGATTCTTCTATAAAAAAGGCAGTTTTGCTTCTGCTCCAATAGCAACAGCCACAAATAGAACTATCCAGAACCAGTTGCACCAGCCAAGCCTCTTCCCTTGATTAGTGGGCAGAATGTGGGTGAAATGATAAGGACCACATGGCAAATTGAAAATAAAAATGATGCATTGTTCTGTGATTCTGAGGCTTCACTTTCTGCATACGTGCCCTTCGTGTCGTCATCTTTTCAGGGGAAAAATATTCTCATTCTCTCAAAACGCTGCTGGTCACTCAACCATGGTGAATGTACTTGAATCTCAAGATTTATGACTACAATCCTGTTATCTGCAGTGTCAGGATGATTATCCCAGCAGTCCTGTGGGATCAACCTAAAAATTTTTGGACAAGAAAATTATTTGTCAGGAATTACAGCAAGAAGATGATTTGTTCTGAATTTGAAACAGACATAGTTATTTGCAGCCGCTCTAGCTGCCCCCATCTAATCTTCCCCATGCTGTCCAAACAAGATGAGATGCAGGTTCTGGTTTCTTCTGTCAGCATGTGACTGGAAGAAACTGTTTATATTCTCACTTATTCTCTTTATTTTACAGCTGTGAGTATGCAGTAGCTGCACTGCATCTTAGATACAAATGAAATAATTTTTATCTTCCCTGTCCAAGGATTTGATCTCTTATATCAGTGTGGGTATATTTTATGGAGCAGACATGAAACACAGAGAGGTCTCTTGTGTGCAGAAATCTGAAGGAAAGTGTCTCTTTGCCAAGCAAAGATTACCACTGCCTGAGTTCCAAACTTTAACCGAACAAAAGACAAGCCCATGACCACTACACTACCTCTTTCAGTATCATTTCTTAAAGCCTCTGGTCAACTTTCTGCAACAGTTAATCAGAAAACAAAAACTGGCCTTCAGACCAATGCAGTATGAAACTCCATGAATTTTCCCTGGAAATAGGAGGATCACTTTTATACTTTTTAAAATAATTTCATTAAGATTCCTTCTCTAAGCACCCTCTCCCCTCAACTCTGTGTAGACCTCAAACTAGAAATTAACTTCAGCAGCTGTACAAATTTGACCAGGTAGCAAGTTCTATAGACTTCAAGGACTGAAAAATATTTGTATTTCAGTGCTTTATAGATAACTTGTCTGATATGAGATCTGCTGCAGTAAATAGAAACCTCCCACCAACTTCAGATGGTTCCCAGATTAGGTGTTTGGAAGGCCACAAACACCACCTGTGGTAGAGAAGTGATTCAGGTTGTGTTATACCAGATTTCCTGCCTCTGCCTGATTTCTCATTCTAGATGTGTTAATTGTGCTGGGCTGCTTTTCTGGTGGACTTGCTGAGTATTGTTTCTGAACACGGGGCTTCATCAGGCACCCACCAGGCCCATCTGGGTGGTGGGATTTGAATTCTTGCATCTACAACTGTAATTTGATTGACTTCAGCATCTCCCATAAACATCTAGGGGTAAGGTGAGGATGTCTGTGAGGCATCTCACAGCAATGATCAGCAGGATTTTGGGGAGCTCTGGGAGATCTCTGAGCACATTCTTCATCCTTTGCAGTTATCTTGTGTTGTCAGAGGAGTGCAGCAGAGCAGACCCCTCTTCTGCCCCTATTGCACAACCACTGAGGGCTCTGTTGTACTGAAGTCAAGAGTCACTCGAAAACTGTTCACAGAAGTCAAAACCCAACAGAATTTCAAATCTGTTCATTGCTCTTGCATTTGTATGGTCTTCACTGATCCTTCTTAAGTGGCTATAATTTATAACCATGTCTGTTTTGTGGAAGAGGTGAGTCAAAGCTGACAGCTCAAACAAGCTCCAGCTAATGGCCATCATCATTTAAGGCTGGAAGACACCTCAAGGCAACCACATGGTCCTGCTACTTATTTTGTACCATGTCTTGTTCTCAGAGCCCTTTGTAAGCCAAATAACTGGTGCCTCAGCCAGTTGATTTAGCTCAGTGAAGGTCACAAAAAGAGCCAGAGCTTGTGCAAAACTGGAGGGCCAGGAAGCTGAGAGAAAACACTGGAGATGCACCTGAGATTTTGGGGCTGGGTGGAGCTGTGCCCGAGAGCAGATGTTCTACTATGGCAAAAGCAAACTGAACAGCAGGTCATGGTGAGGGAAAACCTTGCTCTTCTCTCTCTTCTTCCATCAGTGCTTTCCCTTCCTCTCCCTGGGGCCAGCTCTGGCACACCTTGAATCAGCTGGCTAAGAAGGCAGAAAATCACAGAGGGAATAAAAGAGGAGTTTGCATCTCAAAGGGATCTGAATGAACAGCAGGGAAGGGTCGGTGTGAGGGAGGGGTGGGGAGAAAGAGAGGCTGTACCCTCAGTCTGTAAGAGGGGAAGGTGCTGCAGCCTGGACAAAGCCCAGGAGTCAATCCCCAGGGAGAGCAGATCAGTGAAACCGAGGGAGCACCCACCATCACTTTGGCAAGAGGTGTAAGGAGCTGGTTAAGAACATGAAGACAACATGTAGCCACTGTCCAGTCTGTGCTGGATCCTGAAATAGAAGACAAGGACAGCAGTACATGCTGACATTCTCAGCATGGACTCTACCCCAGCTTCCAGATTAAAGACTTCCTGAGTTAGGCATCATGCCTTTGTATCTTGTGGTCCTTGGCATGCCTTCCCCCTGGAAATTTATTTTTAGGTCTTTGAATCCATGAAAAACTTCAGTATGATAATTGATAAAAGATTCCTGGATGAAAAGAACCAGAGTGATATAAAAACAGATCTTGCAGGAAAACACCAGGATTTCCCCAGTATGATGAAAAATTCATGTAAACAACACAATGTTTTTCCTAGAATATATATATATTTGGAAGAAAACAAATTTCAAAACATTCAAGTATCTATAAAATCCATATATCTTTTGCAAAGCCATTCCTTTGTTTTTCTATTCTTCCTCTTAAATATTAGGAATCTTTTTATACTTACACTGCCCTTACATGGCCTAAGGGGTTTTGCCCATATTAACAGTGACTGTGTTTCTCTTCCTGCAGTTGTGAGGATAGAAATTTAGGGGCTGTGGCTGCTGCTAGAGGTCTCAATACCACGGTGTAGGGCTGCTGGGTGGCTTTGAAGTGCCACAACCAGCCAGCAGCCACCTACACCCAAAGTTTACCAACACAGGGAAAATCCAACTGATATTATCACCACCAACAAACATTGTATTAACCTCTTGAGCCTTAAATGGGCCCCCTCAGGAGGCAGGTGGATGCCAGGAAGCTTTCCATAGGCTTCCACTTTCCCACTTGCAACTTTCTGATGGAAAATGATCTGTGTTGTTTCATGGAATTGTACTGCAGCAATTAGCACCACTTTGCAGACACTCAGGTCTCTTAATTTTCTTTTTGCCTTGTCTCTTCAGGAAGAATGAACACCTGGATAATAGCCAGGTGAATTTACCAGCTGTGTGACTTTGGAACATGAGGGAACCTGGATTCATAGAAGAAATTTTACTCAAATAAAGCAGAGCAATTCAGGTTAGCAGGGACTTAAAACCATCAGATCAAACCTCAACCCCACTCAGAAGACACCTAGCTTCAACATGAGATCAGTTGCTCAGGGTTTTGTTTGGTTTAGTTTTGATTATCTCTGTGGATGGAGATACCACCATCTCTCTGGCCCTCTGTTTAACCAATCTCATCATGAAATACTTTTTTCTTAATATCCATTGGAATGTCATTGGTGCAGCTTGGATCTATCAGCTCTCATCCTCCCACTAGGCACATGTGAGATGAGTCTGGCTTTGTGTTCTCCATAATCCTCATTCAATACTGACAACAGATGATGTAGTCTTTCCTCTCCCTGAAAAAAGGGCAGAGCTGTGAATCAGAAATGCTCCGGTCCCATCCCTCCCCTCTCACTATTCTTCATTGAATAGTGACTTTCTGCAGGACTCTGGGGTGGTATTTCTTGCACTTCTTTCTTTTTCTTTTTGGGTCCCACTGACAGACATTTTTTCAGGTAACCTTCACTGTACTGGCTTCTTATATAGCCTCTCTCACCGTGGCACAAAAACCCTGTTATGGGTTTATTATCACCTGCAGAGACACCGAAATAGAAGACACATGAAATAAAGACTTGCAGCAGAGTCCGTGGGTTGGGTATGAGGTGTGAGGCCTTCAGAACACCAGAGAGAGGTTTAGAGCCCTGGGTGTACATTGAAGGCTCAGGGCCATTTCTTTGGTGGTTCCAGATCTCTGCTGAAAGGCTGAGCTCCAGGCCGGGACTGGGGGCACAGACCAGTCTGCTCTGGCGAACTTTGCTGGAGGTGGGACAAGAATCTTCTGCTCCTACGTCCTACGTAGTGTGGAAGGTCACAGCACATCCAGCAAGGGCTCCGTGCCGACTTTCCAGCCAACCTGCAAAAACCTACTGCCTCTGTCCCCTCTCCATCCTTGGCAGTGACCTGAGCAGCCCGGGGTGTGTGTCCCTCCCCCTGTGTCCCTGGCAGCTGGGGAGCAGCAGCCCTTCCAGCTGTGCGTCTGGATCCTCTGGAGCTTGTCTGCTGAAGGGGTTTACCGGAACGCCTCCAAGAATCCCTTCTAAAGCATTAGGGAGGAGACAAGGTTGCTTCTCTTCTGCACCAGAGGGAAGTCTTGCAGCGGAGACGCCGGGTCGGAGTGGAAGGTGTTGGTTTCAAGGAGCTCCTCGGTCTCTGCAGGGAGGGAGCAGCAGAGCTCTGCCGAGTGAGAACTCCCTGGCGTGATTTGCATCCCTCTGTTCCGTGCGTTCAGTAAAACCAGAGCAAACCTGTCCACGGGCACTCCTTACTTTGGTTTATTTTCTCACCAGATTAAAGCAAACCAGTAAAAGCCTGGTTTTAATATGGTGCGGGGCATCCATTCCTCTGCTCGCTCCGGGGTTTGTAGTAGTTTAATGAATTAGTTTAAATTAACATCTCGTTCAATGGGTGCAACTCTTTCATGTAGATGAGGCCTGAGGCTACAAGATAAACAAGAGATGAGGTGAGAGAACCTTTAAATTATTCACAGCCCCACAGAAACCCATATGAATGGATTGAGATCTATTTTTGTCTTTATTCTCCTGCCTTTTAAAAGAAACCATAAAATGGCTGGAATAACTCTCAGCAGAGAGTCAGGACCAGGGAGTGGGTGGAGAAGAATGCTAAAAGGTTACGGGTGCAACTTTTGGAGCCTGTACCTGTGAGTGCCTCATCCCAAAGCCGGGGGAGCTGCCAGAGAGCTACACATGTGCAGCACATGAACGGGTGAAAAGAGGAAACACAGGGAAAGACTGCAGGGCTAAATCCCAATCCCATTTAAAGTCAGTGGCAAAGCTGCACTGACTAAGGCTGGCCCTCAGCCCTGAAATTCATTTGTTCCGTGGGTTTGTGCGGTTGTTAATCTGCGCTGATGAGCAATAATTGCTACAGGAAGGGAAAAGCGAGGAGGAGGCAGCGGCAGCGCAGGAGCCGGGAATGCATCCTGCCCCTGCCTGGACTCGGCATTTCACTGCAGGGTTTCAGTGTGCATTGCTGGAGGGGAGCATCCTCCTGGTGCCAATGCCACATCAAAGGGCAGTGTGTGGTGCAAGATTTCAGCATCCCAGGGTAGCAGACAGTAACAGCCTGAGCTGCCTGTGAAATGAGCTGGGCTGTGGGTCTGCAGCTGGACAAACACTCACCTTCCTTTGGAGATGTTTGGGGAAATGTAAAATCTAATCAGTCATACAGAAGGATTCAGGAAAATCTTGCTACACAGAGAGGATTCACGCGACAGTCACACACATATCAGTGGTGGTTAACATCAGCCCCAGGTGAAGGATATTGCTGTAACATTAGCAGGCATCAGCTGCAGTCTGGTGGTCAGGGATAATTCTCATGGATGAGATGATGAGATTGTCCTCTGTCACCCCTAACTCCATCATCTGGGTTTCTCTGTTGAGGACCTTTCTCCATCTCTAGCTGTGGTGGGCCAGTGGCATAACTTCCCTGGCCTGGGAGGAACACAGGACAGCAGCAGCTGTTTTCCACTTTCAAGTCTCTGTCCATATGTGGAAGAGCTGGCGAGCTCCCATCCTTCATGAATGCCTGAGCCTGCATAACTTCTAATCTTGGATATCTGATGCATTTTCTTCTTCATATCTTCCTTTTCTCCCTCCAGCCAGCCAGCCTTAACATCTGGAGTTGGGTTGGGAAGATTACCAACATGCAAAGGCTTGAGATTGCTCTAACCCAGACAAGCAAGCAGGCTATCCTGTACTGGTGCTTCCCCTTTTCTCTGAGAAATATCCCATCTAGTGTTTGCTGCAAATTCTAGGTGGCTGGTTTTGGTCTGTAGTGGAACTCCACATCCACCCTTTATTTCCAAACTGGAATGAATATGTCAGTATTGCTTTAATTTGCATCAATAATCTCACCAGGAAATAAATTGGGCAGAATTTCTGCAACTGTTACGTCAAAGTGTGTTTTCAGATTTTTGGTTCTTCAGAATAAATACCCAGAACAGGTTTTTCTCATATTCTCTTTCACTCCCATTTCAAGCACTAAAAGTATAATTAATATATAACAAATAAAATAGAATATATAATGAAAAACTGAGTCATTAAAACTACAACCTTCTGATTTGCTCAGAAGAGATCTGTTCACTAAAGCAAATTTGTGTATCACACAGATTAACAATTAATAATAAACAGCTGCACATAAGTGTGCAAGAATTTAAAAATCTCAGTTTTTACTCAGGAATTGCTTAAAGTCTTTACAGTTTGTTAAATTTTTTTGTTTGTTTCTGTGGTGTGGCTGCCCTATAAATACTTCAGACTCCCAAACCTGGTGTTTCGTAGCTTCCAACAGTGAGGATGCTGCAGTTGGTTTATTTGTTTTACAACACTATTAAAGATGTAGAGGAGTGGAGAAAAGACCTGTTGATAATATTTCTGGGTAAAATGAAAGGCCAGGGCAGGAGAGATATTTAAGAGGGTAGGAAAATAAGATTGAATGGGCTTCCAGCATGGAGAGTGAAACAAGAAGGAAGGTGACAGTCACATGGAAAACTTCAAGCTGGAGATGCAATGTGGTGCTGGATGCAGCTCCTGGGTGCCCTTGCAGAGACTGCCAGCTTTTTCAGAAATTACAAACATGCATTTCTTATTGTCTGACTGCCTTTCATTCCCACCTCCTCCTGCTTTTGTGCAATAGGAATTGTTTTTCACTGAATGCTCCGACCAAAAATAAACACATTTCTTAGAAACCTTGTTTTAAATCTTGTTATCCCAACATGACCTGGGTTCTTCTTGCTCTTAAAGCGTGTAACCTAGTAAGGGTAATCCACTCAGTTACTCAGGCAGTCCTCTTATTATATACAACAGAACATTTCCAGGGTGATTTCAACAATTCTGCAGCAATTTCAACAATTCCTAGTTACAAGCAATAAAAGCCCAACCCTAGGGCTCGGGATTCCAAGGTGTGCTTAGCTTTCATTTGTTCTCCAATGTCTTGTTTCCCTCTTTCTGCACCTCTATCGAACCTGAGCTAATCCATCAAAGGCTCATCTGCTTCTCTGTGCAAATATTCCAGAGGACAGTGTTGTCTTCAGTCAGATGATATCTCATTTTCCTCTGCAAGAGCTGGGAACTGCAAATCAAAATGAGAGGGCCTATACCTCCTGTGGTCTCCTGCTTTGATTGAAATCTGAGTGGTTTTGCAGCTTTTATTCCTTTGCACGTTTTATCTTTCCTCACCTAGTTACAGCTGAGGGGCAAAATCAATGCAATGCCCAACTACCTGCAAACGAAGCTGGTATGAAAGAGATTAATGTTACAATCCATCTCCAGATGGATCATCTGTGGATGGATGAAGAACCTCCCTCGCACAGTAACTGCACAATGCATTAGTATTCTAATGGCTCTCTGTCGTTTAGTTGTCCTGTTATAAAATAATTTTTCTTCACTTTTCCATTCATCCCAGACTTTTTTTCTGCTACCGGTCATTTCTTGTTGTCTTCTAACCCCCGTGCTCTCACTGCCTTAAGAAACAGAAGAGACCAAATCTTCCACTGTGTTTTCCAGTGTTTCAGAGCCAGGGTTGAACTTGTAACAGAACTTAAGACTATAAGGCTTTTCCCCCTGGTAAGTCCCAGGAGGTGAAAACCTTCCTTTCCTTGGTGACATCTATGTTGCTGAGTACAATGGAACAGACATTTTCTGGCACAGCCTGGCTGTATACAGTAGGTCTGTGGTGCTGTGGGTTCCTCTGGGCCCTAAGACATCACAGTCAGAGGTTCAAAGTGACCAAATCAATGCCAGGGCTGTGCTGTATCCCATCAAGATGGCTTTTCACAGTATGAAACTGGACGGGTGTGTGTTTGGTGGGCCCTGGCATGCAGCATGAGGAGGGGACATCCCTGAGGATGCCAGTTTTGCTGAGATAGCACTGGAGGACCATGGAGGGAGCCAGAGCTGGCCCTGGACTGTCCATACTGCCTTTTAGGAATGCCTGCTAACCCCCAAGCCATGACAGGCATTTCCTGGAAAGGCACTGATGGGCACAGGCCACAGCTATATGATGAAAGACATTTCCAGTTGAACAGGATGCACAGTTAATAGTCCAGACCTTAAGTTTAGTTCATTTCTGAAATTAAACACACCTGACTTACCTTCAGTGTGTATATAGACATATACGTGTGTGTGTGTGTCTTTGCATCAGTTGGGCAGACTGTGTCCCTTCACGTCTTGATGTGGGCTGATGCCCCAGTTATTTTCTGTGGTGTGACTTTGGGTTGTTTTCATCACAAGTAACATTTTTGTTCGTGGCACAGACTGACCCTGAGCACATAGCGAAAACACCCAGCACACGTATGGTGGCGTTTCTGGTGTCAGCTTGTGATGAAAGAGAGGTTGGATGGGGTGACTTTTCCAGCGTTGCTAAATAAGTCCAGCTGCTCAAAAAATCCCTGCTGGAGTTGTAGGGAATGGCAGATCTGAGGACTGGGCCTAAAGAAATTGTTAAGCATTTTGCTGTGCAAGGGAAGAAAAAGGGAGGGGATGGGAAAAGTGAGATAAGGTTTGTCATTCAAACGAAACACAGAATAGCCTCACCTTATATCTTTAAATCTGCATCAATTATAATGCCTTGTTCACTTGCAAATTTCACTTTTAAGATAAAGAATCATGCCTGGTTTGTTTGCCATTCCTACAGCCAAAGACAAGCTTCACTTACTCCCCTTTTATTTTCAATGACTAAGACTGAAAGAGCTAAATTACATTTCCTCCCCCCCTATGGAAACCTGATGAACCAGTGTGAACCTGCACCTGAGAACCCCCGGGAACGCCGGGGATTTGGCCACACAGATCGGACAGTTGGATGCTTAATTGAGCTCCGGGCACAAAGCCTGCTTGAATGTGCGTCTTTTATTAAGTGTGTGGGAGGCCAGCACAAAAAATTAGACCCCCAGTAAGGTGCCAGAAGGAGGAGAGTGGTGCAAAGGCGCTGCCGTGGCTGTCTCTGCTGCACTGGAGAGAGTCGAGCTGCCCATGGCGGGAGCCCTCTGAAATATGTACCCTGAGCATCAGCCTGGAGCTCGTAAGCGATGCAGAGATCTGCTGCAAGGGATGTCAGAGAGAGACCTGAAGGAATAGTTATTTATGAAGCTGATAAATCAGGCTGGTGCCAGGAGCAAAAGCAGAACCGGAGCAAAGGGAAAGAGAAGCTGAAAGGATGTGAGAGGACCAGCAGAGCTGTAGCAGTAGGTGAGGTGTGCCGGGAGATGATACTTCAGTAAAAAGGCTCAGCCAGAGATGGAGGTGAAAATAGGGAAGTGGTGAAGAACAATGATGCACTGGCATAGCGGGACGAGTACAGGAAGGGCAACTTCTGTTAGATGAAAGGGATGTGATTTTTCAGTTTGTAAAAAGATTAAATTAGCGGTGTGGCATTCACTCCAGATCTGTGTTTTCACTTTCCCAGGCTCTGCAAAGTAGGTGATAGGGAGCCTTTTTCTGCCTCAGAGCCTCTTTATTACTCTGTGTATCTTTGCATGAATTGCTGTGGATGCTTGTAGCAGGAGTGAGATCTGGGCCCCTCTTGGAAATAAAGTAGCCACTTATGTCTCCCCCCTCCCCCTTTTATCATCTTGGCCACTCGGTGAAGATGCATTGTAGTGCTGGCACACAGATGTTTGCTGCTGCATCAGTCATGAACAAGCATAATGTGTTATAAACAGACATGTTAATATTTTGAGTTTCAAGACCTTTTCAGTCACCTCCTCATTATATTTCGTACTCACAACCCAACAGAAGCACAATAAGCCAGTATAGTTAGTGTCCAATATATCTTACGGTGTTCACTCAGGATTTGTAACTCAGGGCTGTCCTCGGACTCTAAATCAGGACATGAGTGAAGTGCATTGAATGATCCCATTAATATAAATAGCACTAAAGTTAAAAGCAGGGCTCCGTGAAAGGACTTTTGATACACTGGCTACCGTCGCCCTCGAGTCAGCAGGTGGCATTATAGAACAATCAGGAATCACCAAACCTTCGCCGCTTCCCGCCCGCAGCCCCAGACCTGAGCCCACGGGGGAATGAGCATGAAACCCGCCTGTTCAGCGCAGCTGAAGCTGCACAATGAGCACTTGCCAATTAGGGCCGGAGCTATTGTCTGAGAAAGGTCAAGTGTTGGCCCTGCTGAAATCTTTCAACACTGGCTTCGGCGAGATTGGGACTTAATATATTTTATCCAGCTGAAGGCTTGCTTGGCCCTACGCAGGGCAGAGCCAGCCTTTCCTCTGCCCTTCCCCCGTATTCCCCAGGCCGGCAATACGTGCTGGGAAACCTCGGCGAGGGAGGAACCTGGCTTTCTAATCTGCTGCCACCTCCCTCCCTGTAGGTATTGTGGAAGAATTGAGTTGTTGGCAGGGCGGTAGAAAAGGAGGTGGTTTGGCAACGTGGGCAAGGGGAGGGTGTTTGGGATTGGGTTTGTTTTACCATCTCCCAAGAGATTTTCTTTATAACCCTGGTGGTACATGTTTTTACAGCTTACTACTTTTAGTATCTGTCACTTGAAAGGAATAGATGGTCTAGATATAGGGGGAAAAAAACATGTGCAAGCAGCAACACGTAACCAACAAAAAGAAAACTTTCCCATGAAATACCCAAGTCATACAGATGTTGCAGGGTGCTTAAGGAACCGCAGGTTAGGGAAAAGCTCCCTTCTGGATCCAGGGGCTGCAGATGAGAGCCTTCAAGCTCCCTGGGGTCTAATGCCAGATGATCCATCAGTATAATGACCATGCCAAGACACAGAATCTTCCAGCAGCTGCAGCTGGCAAGGACCTCTTCCCAGACTCCAAACCAGAAACTGGAAGTCCACCCTTGCCTATAGCCCCTATGCTGTAATTAACTGCTGCATGGAAGGGTATTGCCTTCTGGGGTTCTTGGTGATACAAGGGTTTCAACAAGCACAAAGGCAGAGGTGAATTCTCGCCCTCAGCTCCCAGTGTACGATGAGCTACTGGTGTCACTCCTCTTGCCCTTCCACCTGAGGCCAGCACTTATTAAGGCAGAGGGTGACTTCGCTTCCGAGCCCACAGTGATTAACGACTTTGTGTCCCTGCGAGCCCTGTGCTACAGTGTCCCCTTAGGAGAGCAAGTTCAGCTTTCAAACCCCTGCACAAGAGCTGACCTTTGTTTCCACCGCTGGCACATTTAGGATGGTGGAGGGAACCTCCACCTCCCTGTCACTGCTGGTGACAACAACCACAGGCTGGCATTGAGCTCGACACTCTGGTTTGTGTTGTCAGCCCCGCGCTGTGCGACTTGGTGGGGATGCTCTCCAGCGGGCACCGGCGCGGAGCCCAAGTCCCGGGTTAAACGCACGGTTCCATCGTGCTAATCCCCCAGTCTGAACTACGTGTACTCTGCGTGTGTGTGTGTGTGTGTGGTCTTGAAAACTCACCAGTCTACTTGAAAATTAAAAAACAAAACCAAAAACAAACAAACAAAAAAAACCCAAACCAAAACAAAAAAAAACCAAAACAACAACAACAAAAAAAACCCCCAACTAAACCCTGTAATATTTGCCCATTTGTTGCCATGGTGATGAAGGAGTGTGGGACAAAAGACAGATATTCCCGTTGCCCCGGGCCTGTGAACAAGCAGAATCGAGGAGGGTTGGTGAGAATGTGCTGTTAATGGTAACCAGAAATGCAGTATTCAGCCATCACCCCTGCAAAGTATTCCTCAAACCCCCTTTCATGTCCCGCCACCGCCAAATGACACCCTCTAAAAGCTGAGTGACGTTGCACCAGCCTAGACCTGGACCATAAACTAAGCAGGCAGAAAATCTAGCCTTGCCCCCTCCAGGTATTCGTTTTCCTCTCCTTATCGATAACCTGGCACGAGCAGACCTTGAACCAAATGTTATCTGGGCGCTGCCGGGACTTGCCGGCAGCTGGAGGGGGAAGGCAGCGCTGCTGACTGCCGGAGATAACAGGTGGAATGCAACAGGCACTGCTTTTGTCTGCCATGACTTGTAGTTACAGCTCTCAGATGCTGCCAGGCCCTTTGCTGTCCCAGCCTGCAGCCCTTGCTCGACAGAGCACCTTCTTGCCAGCCTGGATAAATGCAGGCAAAAGAAATCCGAGGCATTTCACGGCTTCCAGCACTGAAAACAATATATACTCCCCACCAAAAGACCCCTTCCCCCATGCGTTCGTGGTGATAAGGAGGTACACCGCTGCTTCCTGGGTACAGAATATGGGCTCAGAAATTAACTGTGATTGTTGGTTCTCACTCTGTACGTGCACAACATTTGGCATGAAAAGTGTTTGCATATTCTGTAAATCCCTCTTCAGTTGTGTGGTAGTGATGGGTTTAATTTAAACCATGGCTGCTCCTACCTAGCTTGAAAATAAAAGAACATAAAAATAGAGCCACCCAAATCAGTCATGGTATCTTGGTCATGTTTATGTTACATATATATTGTTAAAGTTGCTGCTATATAGATGGAAACCTGAAGCCCACTCTCAGAGCTACCTCATTTGGAAAGTTTCAAGTGGCTGTTGGATCCATGTGTACTTAGCTCTTCTGCAAAATTATTTTCCCTGTCTTGACCTACATTCTTCTGTTTGCAAGAACCCAGAAGATGGTGCAACCTTCAGGCCAATTCCACATCCATGAAACACCTGGTACTCTTGGTTCATGGATGTAAGAATGCCCAGTGCAGTACTTTTAGAGGCAGTATTATTGCTCTTGCTAGGTAAAATGGATTTTTCAAGAAATGAAAGGGCAGTGGGCTAAAAATGTGCCCAAATTAAATGTGGTCTTATTCTTGTAGTTTTAAATACTAAACTGGCCAATATAAAGATTACAGGATCTGGTTTGTAGTCATCAGAGACGGAAAAATATTTACCAGATAAAGCTCTGCAAGGGCAGAATCTAGTACCTCCTAACAGGGGATGGGCTCTCATTTTTCATTGTTCTTTCTTCCATTACCTTGATCTTTGATCTCAGTTCCTGTTAAAAATGTCTGTAAACACTAGGCCATTAACCAGATGTACAGCATAGTGAGAAGATCCCTAACAGACCATCTGATAAAAAAAAAAAGACACATACAACAGTAATGCTTAATAATAATAACAATAACAATAACAATAATACTTTTCAGGAAAGAAGACAGACCATTTTCATTTCCTGCAAGATCTGTCACATTTGAAGCAAAACAAGCTGCTGGAAATGTGGCTCAAAACCAGCCCTTTCAGAATCATCAGGCCCAAGCATCCGAAGCCAAGCTAACATTTTAGTTTATCAAATGTAGGAGTTCAGTTCACCTGTATTAATAACTTGGTATTCCTTCCACCAGTAAGTTCTTGACAGAAAAGATACCTGACCAACAGATATTACAGAAATTGGCCTTGTAACAGGGTGTTGTGATGATTTTAGTTTGGCTTTGGTCTATACAGAGTTCGAATCCCTAAATCTTCCAGTCCCATACAGGTGACATGCCAGGAGCTCCTGGACCACGATGCTGTGGAAGGTCTGTGCCCTCAGACAGAGCTGGCTGAAAAGCCTTCCCAGAGAAGATCTGGCTGCGCCCAGAATGATGGTGTTCAGATAAAGCTGCAAAGTGAATCTTTTAATTCACAAAGTCTCCCCATGGTAGAACTGATGTATAACCCTCAGTGTCCACTGAGGATGGGACATTGGGAAAAAAACAACAGGTTTACTTTAAGTTTTTATAGTCCAGCAATTTTGTGCAGCATGATTGGTAATACGTAAAGGGAAGATGTGTGGAACAATCAGGTTAGAGTCTTAAATTCTATATATTATATATCCATTAATTATAGGCTCTGGCTAAAGCATTATTTGGTTCCAATCACAATCCCGAGTATTTAGAAGTTGAATACAAAGCCTCTCACTGCAAAAATAAGGCAGAGAAGGAAATCTGCTTTAAATGTACTCCTAATTACTGCTGGAGAGCTTTTATGAATAACAGACCATAGCACTTCCTAGTGTTTTACATTTTGTGCTGTTTCAGAGACTCAAGAGTGATGTCATAACAGGGGGAAACTTGTCATGGACACACATTAAACACTGAACACAAGGGGAAGACCTTTGATAACAGATATTTGGATACATAGATGGGTAATTCAATAAGGGGAGAAAATGCTAAATTAAAGACATTTTCAGAGTTACTTTATGTCTGTCTCAGAAATTCTACCTCTGTTCAGAGAGGCACATGCTGAACTGCAATCAAATTACTATGTCCAGCTCTGCAATTTCAATCATTTATCCAATTTATAGGGGTCTTTTTGTCTTGAATTAGGCAAAATGTGAGCCCAACAGGAAATTAAGCAACCAAGCAAAATCAGGAAATTCACTCAAGTGGCTTAGCCAGTGGAATGCCACTGCTATCTTCAAACTAAAACTCCAAAGAGGTTGAACTGCAGTCGGATTTATTTTCAAAGTGGTTAATGTGCTTTTAATTTGTACAAGCTTGGTAACCAGGAAAAAAATACATTGCTCTCATGAAGCTTTTTCACATAAGGCCTCAGCATACAGACACAAGGAGTTTAAAAATGCACCACCAGTAAAAAAACTTAGAACAGCTATCTTAATAACAAAGTTTGAGATGCTTGTTTTAAATCAGTGCCTGCTGTCTTTAGAACATTAAAAAAGAACTGGAACAGAAAAAACCACACTCAAAGATTGCACTTCTTCCTCAAAAAAACATAGTTGATGATAGCTCTCAGGGAGGGGAGAGAGAAATTCTTTTAGCTGTTTACAGTGACCTCCCTTCATTTGGGACCTACAGATCTGTATGCAAAGTATTTTAACTGATTTTTAGGGGAGCACAACTACATTTTTGGGTTCACAGAAAACGCTTCTCTACCCTGAACCCTCAAAGCAACTTCTTGCTTGCAGATTACCATTATTATTTATCTATCCAAAGTATCTAGGAACTCTTCTGGTGGTCCAGGTCCCTGTTATGCTGGGCAGTGCACCAACACAGAATAAGTGTACAGTCCTTGCCAAGAGGCAAGAAAGCCAAGAAGTGTCCTTTGCTAGTTTAATAAGAAGACAGAGGTTCCATGGCTGATCTTTATTGTGATTCTGGTGGTCCTCACTGTGTTGATACGTTGCAGTTTGAAATCAAAGGCGTTTTTTGTGACTGTAAATGTCTAGTGGTGCTTACGTAGCAATGCACTGTGCTTGCCTTTGATAGGAACCAATGAGCTGCTTCATTAGCTTCAAGATTAAACCATGGAGCCTCACCCTGTGGGTTTGGAGCTGGAGGGTCTCACTGCTGCTTTCTGAGCCCAGTACCTCTATCATACTCTTCCTGCTCAGTTCCTTCTTTCTGGGAGTAACACTTTGTGCACAGCCTTCAGCTGACTATTAACAACCTTGGTTCAGTATTCAAATAATGGCTATAATCAGATTTTCTGTCTTTAACCAGTAGTATCAGAGATGAGGGAGAAAAATAAAGTACAGGTTTAGAAGAGATAAAAAGAAGAAATTTTTTTATGGTGAGTGTGGTGAAGCACTGGCACAAGTTGCCCAGAAAAGTGGTGGATGGCCCATCCCTGGAAACGTTCAAGGTCAGGTTGAACGCTCTGAGCAACCTGACCAGGTTGAAGACATCCTTGTTCATTGCAGGGGTGTTGAACTAGCTGACCTTTAGAGGTCCCTTCCAACCCAAACCAAATTCTCTGCTGCTTTGATAACATATAGCCACTGCTGCATATCATCTGTGCCTGTCTGTGCACATCTGTACATGATGTAACAGATTTAAAACCATCTGGGCAACTTCAGCTGAATTTGGGAAAGCTTTAGAGACCTTTTGGAGGTTGCACACAATTCATGGAAGTAGCCAACTGAATAGAGGACACTCCACAAATGTTCCCACTGAAGACAAGGTGACTTAATCAGCTCCTGAATCTCAGACTGCAGAAAACCAAGAAACAAACAAACAAACAAACCCTCCAAAAAACAAAAACAAACAAGCAAACAAACAAAAAACCAACCAAAAAACCAAACAACAAACAACAAAAAACCCACAAACAAACAAAAAAACCCAAGAAAAACACAACCATACTTGTGAGGCTTTCTCTTACCTCAAGTACAGAAAAAGATTCAGTCAGGACTTGCATCTTAGTCAGTCAGCCAGCCTTGAAACACATCCAAAAGACACTAAATTTCATTAAAATAGATTTTAAAATTTATTAGCTCCAATATTATCTCTCCCTTCTTCAGAAACATCCAAGAGGTCTCATAGCTCAAAACACAGAACAGTTTAAATGGATGCTTTGAAGTGATGAGGAAAGTCCAAGACGGATGGATGTCTCTTGCTCCTTGCACAGGGTTGATCGGGGGTCAGGAAGACATTTCCCTCCCAGTCAGGGAAGCAATGACACGAAGATTCATTTGTCTTTTTTATCCCCCTCCTCTACAGCCAACGGCCTGGGTGACCTCCTGAATCATTCAGGCCATCATAAAAGCCCCAGGCCATGGTGATCGCTCTGGTTTTCTGCTTGTGAAACACAGGTTACTCTCCTGAGAATGAAAATGCTTTAGTTTAATTGAAACCTTTGGGTTTAATCTATGAGCATCTTTGTTAAATGTAAGGGCCTGAGGTAAGGGCTAGAGGTCACTCTGGGTGATCTTTTGGTGCAGTTTGTAGTGCCTGGGGTGCTCAAGAGGCAGAACACCCTTGGCTTTTGTAAAAGGTAGACAGAACAGGCTCTGAAGGGCTTTGAATGGAAAGATGGGTAGTGTGTGGTTGATAAAACAAAAATAGAGCCACTGGAGAGGTAGGAGGAGAAGGCTCGTGAGGGACACTGCAGCAGCAGAGTGAATGGGTATGAATGGGATGAAGTTGGATTAGTGGAGGAGGAAAGTGAGAGAAAATGAGAAGTTCTGTTTGAGTCACAGTGGGCTCGATCAGTCAGTGACGTGTCCAGGACAGGATTTCTGACAGGCTGCAATTTTAGTTGGAGCCGAGGAGGCAGGTCTGGGAGCGTGAGTGGAGTTGTGGTGTTTGAAACGCCTTCTGCAGGGGAAATGATCTGGAAATATAAGATGAAGAAGAAAACCCTTCAGTACTTGAGTATACCTAGTGATTAATATGCACAAATATATGTGAAGAATTCATGGTTAAAATTTTGGGTATATATCGCTCTGCTCAGCTGAAACACAATGAAAATTCATCCCTAAACGTCTGTTTTGATTTGATTTGATGATTAAAGTAATTCCTGCTTTATCTAACCACAGTCAATTTAGGAATGAGATGAAGTGACATACAGTTATTACTGGCTCTGTTTTCCAGTATATTTGGAAGATCTTTGTTTCTTGGAAAATGGGTAAAAGATATAAAAACCTGACACCATGACACTGCCCAGTGCATATCTTCTACCACTTCACTGCAGATTTTGAGGAAGAATAAAAGAAAATAATATCTATACGGGTATAAATTCTTACACTATGAAAGTATCCAGTATGTTTCCACAGGAAAATAATTTGCTAATTGCTCTCTCAGATTTCTGGGGAAATACAAGCAGAAAACTACCAGAACAGTGATAATAACCATCTCCTTAAAGCAAACAAACATAAAAACCAAAATAAAATGAAACAACACCAACAAAATGCAAACCAAAACTCCCCAAACTCAAAACATGAGAAACAGATGAAATGGCTCACACAGCAACTCTGTATTGGGGATGGTGAACTAAAACAAGTGTGATACATTGTGCAGAGCGTGCTTTAATTAACAGGGCTTATTTGTTAGTGATCTGTCTTCCCCGTGCCTGGTATTGGAAATCACTGGAGGAGTTTGCAGGAGCTCCATAAGCCCTGTCCTGGCAGCAGACCTGAGAGCCTGATGCACCTGTGCTGCCTCTGGCTTTTCCAAGGAGACACAAGCTGGGGAAAAGTCCTGAGGAAAGGCTCAGTCAGGATGGGGACAAGCCATTTGGAAAAGCAGACAAGTGTAGGAAAGGTCTAGGAAGGAAGTGCTGTGCATTGCAAAAAGAACAAGGCACTTGGAAACGTATGTAGGAAGGACTAGAAACCTGAGCAGGCAGAAGATGCTTCGGCTGAACTCGGAGTGATTTTGAGTTCTCAGGATTGGGGCTGCACCTCAGGGACTGCAGTGAAAAGCTGAACAATGCAGTATTGGCTCAGCACTTGCAGCTTGACTTGCCCTTTTTGAAATCCAGTGGCTAATTCATACCCTGAAAAATGAATTCTATCCTGGCCAGATGGCTCAATTTAAGAAGAAATGGGCAACTGTGTAGCTGGGATAGCAGGTAATGGAGGTGAAAGGTTGGGCATAGGAAAAGTCAGCTGTGCACAGGGGGCAGGGGATGGAGTCACCCTTCCATGAAATCCAATAAAACCTGATCTGGTCATGATTAACTCAACATTTTCAAAATCCTTTTAAGAGTTCACAAAGCACATAATGTCTAGCCAGCTCGTACTGGTATACGAGAGACCCCTGACTCTGATATCCCAGGATGTCAGCCCGTTACTCGGTTCAGATTTTGATGCTGAACACTGCTTGGCTTCTCAGTTCTGCCTTATTTATTTAGCATTCTTATTGCCTTATCTCATTTATGGCAAGCCTTTGAATGTAAGTAAGGAAAAGTACATTATACAGAAACTTCATCTGTTTGAGCAGTCTGAGCAAGGCTTACATTAAACCCAACAACTGATATATATAATTAGTGGCAGAACTTCCTCTTGTGCCCAGAACCTGTGAAACTGGTCAACAAAGAGAATGAAGAAGTGTGAAAAGCAGCTTTGATGGGGCTCAGCCATGCTCAAACATCCCCTTAGAACAGGGAGAATATCACAGCACCCCTCAATGTGCAAACAGTACCTCCTGAACCTGCCCTATGTCCAACTCCAGAGTCAGTCCAGTTTCTTTCTATGCCCTATTACGTGGGGACTCCCTGGGCTGGGAGATGGAATCCACAGTGCCTCCTTGCTCCCAAGTGTGAGTGCAAAGTGACCCCAAGGGAAACAGGATCAGTGAAGGATTTTGTTGGATCTGGACTTTTTCTGGCAGGCCTTCATAGATTTGTCTTTTAGAACAGAGGCCCCTTTGCCATTGTATGCATTTTAGGAGCAAGCAGGTGAACGGCCAACAGTGACTGCTACAAGAAGAGAAATACCATGATTTGGGATAAATTTACCTGAGACTTGCTATCCAACTGAGACCTGCTATCCCAACCCGCTTGTCTGGCTTCTACAACTCACTCCAAGAACACTGTGTAGTAAATACACTAATTTTTGTCTTGCTGATATTCAATGTACTCAGCAAAATACTTGGCAATCAGTTTGAAATCATGTTGGAAACATTCATCTGAACCTCATGAGCAGTTGTGCACGTTATGGTGTCTGAACTATTTTTGCACTTCATGCCTTTACATCAAATAGCTGCTGGGCTCCTTATCTACAAACAGTATGAAAATAACAGCAAAACCACCCCTGAGCTGCACAGTCTCCTCTGCTTCCTTTCTTTATCTTAGGTGGAAATTTGACTAGAGTGGCAGCAGCTTAGTAGTAACAAACACAGGTAGCGTTATGGTCTCTCTGTTGTTTTTGAAGAGGCAAAACCAGTATGTCACTCATGCCTATCTACCATGTTCTGACTGAGGAGGGGAAAAACATCCCCTTTCTTGAATAACTGGGTGCATGACCGAGGTGTGGAGACAGGAGGCAAGAGCAACTGCTAATGCTTTGAGGAATACAGGGGTCGAGATGGGCCAAACTGGTCATGTAGTGAAGACTTCTATATTCTTAATGTAGTACTTTAGGTGCACAAAATAATGCCCAGAAGGACATCTTAGAGCAGCCATGCCATCCATTGGTTCCCCTGAGTGAAAACTGTCTCCTGAGCTTCATTCTGATTGTACCTTTTTTTTAAGCCTGTGCTTTATTGTATAGACAGCTTTGTGTCTCTAGTTTTGGGGTTTTTTTCCTCTCTCTCTCCCTCTCTCTTTTTTAATTTAGAAACCTGCCTACATTCATGTCTCACTGTTTGTTGGAAACAGATGGCCCTTCCTGAAGACACACAGTTGAGTGAACAGACACCGACCACTTTACCATGTGGTAGCATGTTTGTAATTAGATATTTAAAGTGCCAGACAATTACTATCGAACCTTGTCATGAGGGAAATTTAGGTCTGTGTTTACCAAGATTTGAATTATAAACTGGACCCCTGCCAGTGTTTTACTCTTGGGTACAAGATGAAAGAAGATTCTAGTTGAATACTGAATGACATTGACTAAAGCTGCCACCTGCCCTGTCTCACACATGACCACTCACTCCTGTCTCCGTCCTGTCCCGTGGTTTTTGTTGACAGCTATGAATGGTTTGCCCACGTGGTAAGTTTTGGGATGCAACCAGCTGATCATAGGATGTGTCACCTCTATAACACCTCTGGTTTAGGGCTTAGCTTTCCACCTGTTTTTGGACTATAGACAGGTAAGAGCAGCTCCATCCCAAAAGAAGTGAGTACCAGCTATTGACACAGTGGGGGAAAAAAAAAAAAAAAGAAGCTGATAAAGTCGAAGAAGAACATGGAAAGTGATAAATCAGAGGAGAAATTGCAGAAGAAGAGAAAGAAGCTCTAAGAGGTATCTAAACCGTAAGATAATTTAATTACTGCAAAGTTTTGCCCTAGATGGAAACATCCAGTCTGTGGAAGCTGGGACCAGCAGCACTGGTTCCTGGGGGAGTGTTGCTGTGCCCCTTTCATGTGCCTCCCCAGCCATGGCTGTAACTAAACAGTTGCAGTCAAGAAACATCAGTATCAGAAACACAAAGTTCCCTCTGGTTTTACCCTCCTTGAAGTGAAAACAGTGCAGGAGGCTGGAGGAAAATATCGAGGCTTAACTGAGAGAACCACTTATGTTTCAAAACTATGGAAATGGTTGAACTCCTAGGTATAGGAAAACAAGTTTTACAACAAAATCTCGCACCTGAGCTGCTCTGCTCCAGTGGAATCCTTAGACAGAATGGTTATGAAAGACAAAATTATATAATTACTTCATTAAAAAAAAGAATCCAAAAATTAAATTGTTAATTCTAAGTTTGGACAAGGATTCAGCAATGAAATGCTTCTTGTTTTCAATGGGGAATTCTGCATCCAAGACTGATTACAGGATGGAGCCAAATCCCTGCCAAGGACATGGACAGGATCATGGAAGCAGATGAACCACAGTTTCCCATGCACTAGAATTCACAATAAGGCCAGGAGCAAAATGAGCACAACCAGAAAGTATTTCAAGAGCCAGGAGTGAGTGATGGGAGAAAGCTGTGTACTTTCCTCTGTGTACCTGTAATCACTTCTGAGATCTTTCTGAAGAGAGGTATGTGTTGATCTTACTGAGAACTAGAACACTGATTTAAATATTCATGGTATAATCAGGGAAAGGAATCTTGGAATACTGTTTGAAAAAAGCATTGTAGGGTTGTACAGAGTCTGAAAGATGAGAGGACAGTGATAAAGACCAGAAACAAAGCCTGGTAATGATGTTTGAAATAAAATTGGTTTTAATTTATCTGTCTTTTAAGGGTAAACTTTGAAAGCCTAGAAAGTCAGCAAGCCAAAGTAAGCATTTCCCACAAACACAACTTTGTTTTGGACTCTGCATTGCAACGTTAACTCGGGTGCCTCTTGCTACATATTGCCTTGTAATTCAGCAAAACCTCACGGGGTAATGAGGTAAATTCAGCTGAAAAACCTGTGGGTCAAAGAAAAGGTGAGTGAAACCCAACTCCATGTGCAAACGCTGAAGAACAGGTTGCAGAAGGCTGGAACAACAGATGGTTGCTTAAGGGACGGGGAGAGCTTTGCTCACAGTTACCATGAATAAGAAATACCTGTACCCAGGCCCGTGGGCAACACTAAAACCAGGACTTGGTTTCTCATGACGTGAAGGATTATGCACCCACACAAAGCAGCCTCTGCCCCGACAAGTGCTCGGTGCAATTGTTGTCCCAACACATCCCACTTCCTCAGCACGGCTGACTCAGAGCTGCCTCGGAGAAACTCCCAGGGGAACATTTTCTCCTGGAGTGAGAAGCAGGGGTGGGTGAGTTTTAAGGGGCGAGGGAAGGGGGAGGGGATGGAGAAGGGGTGTTTCTCCAGGGGATCTGTCTGGGAGCGGGCAAGCAGAGGGCAGTGTAACCACGTGGAATAACCGGGAAAGGGAACGCGGACACTGGGATCTGCTTAGGGCGCTGGGAAGGGTGGTGGGGGTGGGTGTCCTGCAGGTCATTCCCGGTCCATTGGCATCCACACCTCGACCTGGCTGTGAAAGGCAAATTTACATATTTAAAACAAACAAACAAACGGAATTGCTAACTCCAAGTTTGGGTAAGGGTTTATCAATGACAACTTGTGTTCGATGGAGGAATTCCGTGTGGAAAAAAACCCCACTGGTTACAGGACGATGCCGACCCCCTACCAAAGGTAGTGACAGGGACAAAGGAAGCAGATGGACCGTAACTGACCATGATATGCACTGGAACCCGCAGTGAGGGCCAGGAACAAAGTGAGAACAAGCAGAGAGTGCTTTGAGAGCCGGGAGGAAGAGGAGGATTGGGAAGAGGGAGGAAGAGGAATGGGGAGAGGAAGAGGAATTGGCAGCAGAGGAAGAAGAGGAATGGGGAAAGGAGGAGGAAGAGGAGGATTGGGAAGGGGGAGGAAGAAGAGGAATAGGGAGAGAAGGAGGAAGAGGAATAGGGAGAGAAGGAGGAAGAGGAATTGGAAGCAGAAGAGAAGGAGGAAGAAGAAGAGTGGGGAGAGGAGGAGGAAGAGGAGTTGGAAGCAGAGGAAGAAGAGGAATGAGGAGAGGAGGGGGAAGAGGAATGGAAAGTGGACGAAGAAGAAGAGGAACGAGAAGAGAAGAATAAAGAATAAAAGGATGAAGAAGAAAAGAGGAAGAAGAGAACGAGGAAGAAGAGAAGGAAGAGGGGAAGCAGAGGAAAAGGAAGAGGAGGAAGAAGAGAAAGAAGGAGAGGAAAAGGAAGAGGAGGAAGAAGGAGAGGAAAAGCAAGGGGAGGAAGAAGAAGAGGAGGAGGAAAAGGATGAGGAAGAAGGAGAGAAAGAACAGGAA
>VXAU01003783.1:558744-611649 GCA_013399695.1 Formicarius rufipectus | reverse complement strand
GGGCCGGTAACGGCAGCCCTGCAGGTAACGGGCGGAGCGGTGCCGGGCCCGGCCGCGGGGTCTGTCGCGCAGCGGACACGCAACTCTGGGCGATCGCGGCCGCCGGGGTGGAGGGGATACCCTGCGGAATGGGGGTGTCACGGAGGGGCTTCGTTGCCCCGCTGGGCTGAGAGCCGGCCGTGACCCGGTAAGCCCCGAGCGTTGGGAGGGTGTTGGTGTGTCCCCGTGGGGCCGTGCAGGGCCGCGCTGTGCCCCGCACGGCCAGGGCCCCTCCCGGCGCTGCTGGGAGGGAACGCAGAACGCCCCCCTGCCCCCCAAAAACCGAACAAAAACCCAACAAACGCCCTAGTTATCGGTGTTGGTGATGCCGCTCGCTCCGGGAGCGATCCCGGCACACACACACGGGCGCTGCCGGGTGTGCCAGGGCCCGGCCTGGCCCTGCCGTGCGGGGATGGGGAGGGTTAGCATGGCATGAGAAGAGATAGGGTGATCCCCGGCGAGGCTCGGACATCCCTTTGTGCCGCTGCCCTGTATGTCCCCCTGTGGTTTTTGAGGCCATTCCCCCCTCTCTGCCTCAAGGGTAGGGTTTGCCCCGGGTGGGTGCGTGTTCTCCCACAGTAGTCGCCTTCCACGGTGGTTCCCGGGTGGAAACAGAGGTTATTTTCTTCCTTCCCTCCCCACCGCTCCTCAGCAGTAGGAAAGTTGGTTTCTAGTTTAAGGCCCCGAAGTGTAAGGACCAGTTGGGCTCAGTGGGCGAGTGAATGGGCTCATTGTGTTGTTCCAGCTTTTCTAAGGGCAGTAACGTGGCTTTGTTCTGGTTAGTTTGCTTATTAAATGTCTTCTGGCCTGCACGGAGGCTGAGTAGAGGCGTGTTCTTGTGGTTCTGGGTGATCTTTGAGGAGGTCCCTTCGGGTCTTGTGGAGGATCCTCAGGGTTGGCCTCGAGTCGGGGGTCTGCACCCCTGGGGTCGGAATCCAAGGGTTCTGGTGTTGTCCCCTGGAGGGAGATGACATTCCCACCACAGCCCTCAGAAACCAGGAACTGGGCTCTGCAGGGCTGAGAGAGGCTGCGTGAGTAAGGCCCGAGAAGTTCCTGGCTTTTAATGTGCATACCCAGTGCTAGGCCATGGGATGGGTTGAGCCAGCTGGTCAAATCCATTTGCTGGTTTGCACTGTTAAAATCTGCAACCTTCAGTTGAGCTCCTAAGGAGTTATTTTGCAGCCTTTGCTGCTGCACTGCCGTGTGCTTGGCTGGTAGAAAATATTTCTGTCGAAGCTGCTGTTGGCAAGAGCCTGTGAGTTTGTGTATCTTGTGGAGAGCTGAAATGTCTCTGGATGTGTGTTAATTGTGGATAGTCTGCTTGCTTCGAGCTTGGCTTAGGAAGCCTGGAGTACAATGTTTGCTGAATAGCAGAAACTTTCCTGATGAAGCATGTGACCCGATCTGGTTTTATTGGAGGTGCAGAGTACGTGCTCAAGCCCAAAGAGCTTGTATCCTTCCAGATACGGAGCCTCTGAAAATGCCTGGAAGGATTGCACTCGGAGCCAGGAGGCTAAAGCATACATTTGAAGTAGATCTGTGTATGCCTGGTGGAGCTCCTAACTAGAAAATGGGTTTACTACTCATTCATTTTGAATTTCTGGGAAATACGGTTGATGTTTTTAATTATCCAGGTGTTGTTTTTTTTTTTTTTTTTTTTTTTTTTTTTTTTTTTTTTTTTTTTTNTTTTGTTTTGTTTGCTTCAGTAACAAGGCATTGTTCTTTATCATATGGAAGTACATGCTCCCTGTTAGGCAAACTTAAAATACTGATCTGCAAAGTCGTCCCCCTAATGAGATGATATCCTTTTGGGTTGTTCCTGTGGTAATCTGGCAGTCCTCTAGTGGCCTTTACCTGCCAGTGCGTGGCCCATTGTTATTCTCTCTTTAACTGGAGAATTAAACTTGATTAAATAATTGTAGAGGGATATTTTAAATTTGAGATAGTTAAATTTCCCAACTTCCTTTTGAAATGCTGTTATTCTGCAGGGTACTATGATTCAGAAGATTGAGGCTTAAAGGAGAATTATTTTTTATACTTACAGCCGTTGTGTTGAACTTTGGAAGTTTAGTAAAGGTATAAAACTTTATTTATGAAAATATGGTGGGCAGATAAACTGAAATCCTAGCTGTACTGAGAAGACTCCAATTTATTGCATGGATTGCTGTATTTAAAACAAAACCTTGAAGGATTTATTCTTTCCTATAGGAATTCCTTGAGAGTCTGGTAGCCATTACTGTGGCTCCCTTTTTAAGTTCCTTCTCCTTTTCCCTTCTCTGCTCTTTCTCCCCCTTCCTCTGCTGCCTTCCCCCAATCTGCATTCCTTTGTGTTAACAGTGATGATGGCAGTTCTAGTCACCTCCTGTGGTTTGATAGATTATTCCTTTTAGAAACATGGTGTACTTAAAACTTTCCAAACACAATCCTTTCCTTGCTCCTCCACTTTTTGGTGCTGGCACTGAGTTTTGTTCTAAGAATTTGTTCTCTCTGGTTGTGCTTTGAGTTTTCTTAAATGTTAGTAAGAAGTCTGGTTAAACTTTTATTGGAAAATATTAGTATTTATGTTAGATTTACATTTCTTTTTGTGTATGTTTATGGTCATAATATAAACACAAATGTTGCCTTTTGGCAACAAGGAGTTTCTCCCTTGCAAGTTCACAAGTTTTGTGCTTTCTTTTTAGACAAGGCTTTGCTTGCTTTAAACTTTTGTTTTTATTTTTATGAAATAAACTTGGAGTATTTTTGGATTAATACATTCTTGAGATGTGGTAGTTATGTAAGCACGATCTTGCAGGTAAATGTTCGTGGAACCTTGTCTTTGGTTTTGCACAATCTACATATGAACTTAAATTTTGAAATAGAGTAGAACATGTAAGATATTCCTGTCCATTGTGAAATACCTGCAACTTTTATTGTAGATATTGCAAGTAACATGATCTTCCTGGGGAGGGTGGGACTACACACAGAAATCTGTGAAGGACTTTATGAGCACTCATGAGGGACAGTTAATGAGCAGAAGGAAGCCCTGTTCATTAGTTCTGCGGAAGGAATTCATGGCTGGGAAAACAGGTACTTGAAATCAGGGCAGTATCTGATACTTTCTACTTAGGTAAGTTTTAATTGCTTGACTCTCTACACCTGCAAGGCAGTCATGTTGACAGTGTGGTTTTTGGTATTTTATGGGGTTTGTGTCCTTAAGATCTTAGCACTGAAGTATTGCAATCGAGTGACAGAGTTTGTATGAAAAGAAATTTCTTGACTCGCTTGGTTTCTCTCATCTCTAAACACTCTGTTAGGGGATTGAGACAGTTGTATTTTCAGAAAATGGCTTTCTTTAAGGATTTTCTTCTCCCTCAAGAGCAGGTCTGTTAAAAAAAGAAAAGGAGGGGGGCAAGGACCTATTTTTGACTCCTTTCTAGGCTGCTCTACAAATTTTTTTGTGATACAACTGGATATTGTGCTACTGTTGAGTATAGAAAAACCTGAAATCGAGGTAACTGTCAGCTTTTAATATAGCCATTTCTACATTTTGTGCTGTTTTGCCTCTATTATTTGGTCAGTTTGGGAAACAGTGTCCTCAACAAGCTGGCAAGAAGCTGCTCAGCTAACTGCTGATGCTTTGCAGTGGGTGTAAGTAACTTCTGAAGGCTGTGTTTCTGCTAAGTTTTAGGCTGAGGAGAGGAAGTAGGCAGGGTTGTTACTAAATACATTATCTGGGTTATGGGCTCTCAGTTTACTGACAGCACTATTTTTTTTAAGCAAGCAGTTGAATATCATGCTTTAGATAATATGAACTGTTTCACTTAGGAAATTACTGCCTTATAAGAACAAAACTAATTTGCTTTCTGCTGTTTGGACTTGATTGTATTTGAGTGAAATGTTGGCTGTCACACTTGGCTTTTTGGGTATTAACAGTGAGATCAAGGGTTCTGATTACCTAATGTTAGCATTATTGCTCTGAGTTTGGTATGACAGCATTGCTTTCAGTTCCTGTGAAAATTAAACTGTAGGAAGATACTGGAAAGAATTCTGTCAGTGATGTATCAGACTGCAGGCTCAGAGCTTTGGACATCCAGTACCACTGATGGAAGCTGATCTTCAGTGTGTGTGTGTCTGTATAGAGATAAGAGTGTGATATCAAACAATGTTTTTGCTTAGAGCTGTCATTACAAGTGTCATTTGCAAAACTGACTCAGTGTACCAAGACCTACATGTCATTGTGGGGAAGGCATTTGAGATGGAAGAAAGCTGTTTCTGCATTTGCTGAGCTTCAAAATTGGAATCCAGCTGGTACAGGAAATAATTGAAGAAATAACTGCAGCACCACTGTCTACACCTTTACATTTGTGCTTTAGCCTGAGCTCTGTGATGCTGGAAGATGGGATCTGAATTCCTTTTTTTCCTAAAGAATGCTTATTTTTCTTTAACTCTCCCCTCATCCAGCCAGCCTTGACAATTGGCTTGCTGTTTATTTGTTAATTCACTTTGCTTCTCTTGGGTTATGAAAGATCACATTTTTAATTTGGCAATTTCTACATTTAATGTTAAAAATGAAGGAAAACCTTTACTGTCCTAATAAGACTTCATACAACAGGGCTGTGGCTTCTCTTCTATTGTCACCTCCTCTTGAGCCATGAATGGGAATAATAGGAACTTCTGTTGGTGTTATATTAACTTTAGGTTTCTAATTTGCATCTCAAATAACACTGTGAGCAGCATTAATGCCTTCGAGGGCTTTGGGAGGTTTTTTAATTTGTAGGGTAAATGTATTTTTTAACCTAATTGGGCAGTTCAGATTATTATTGCTGCATGTTTAATTTTTGCTCTGTGCAGCTCCTGTTGATGTCAGTGGCCCTAAATCATTCCTTCAGTGCTGTGCACGTGTTATGTTTCACCTTCTTAATTGTGGCTTTAGATTTTGTCCTGGTTTAGTATTCCTCTATTTCATACAGTTACTACTGGATACTGTGTGATGTTTTTGTTCTTTATTCTACCCTCCAAAGTTTGTTTATTGTGAAAATTCTTGCTTTTAAGGCACTGTTTCCTCCAACTTACCCTGCCTTCCCAATGAAAAATGCACTTTTCTGTCTTCTTTCAAGGATTGTTGATCTGACCTCTTTTGGTTTTAGAGGGATGAAAGTTTATCATGTTTAAGAAAGGGTGTAAGATGACAGAAGCTGTCATTTGCATTTGTCAAATTCTGTTGCTTATAAGTTTCTGCTGTCCAAAAGTAGCATGCAGAATATGGAAAGGTTCAAGTTTGGAACTTTAGGTGTGTGATGTAGGTTATGAATCAACAGAATAGTGGAAATATGATGGGTCTGGATCTGTGGGGTTCTGCTGCTTGCAGCTCAGCATTTCTTAGTCAATAGGTAGGTGACTACTGAAGTTGCAGGTGGGTTTTGCATCATGTTATGGACCAGCTTTGTTTTCATAACATAAGGGACTTCTGATCTATGGACAGTTTTGAGGGTCTCATTTTTTTTTTTAAGTGCTGGTCTCTATTTAGATAAATAGGATCTATTGGTATGTCTGTTTAGTGTTTCTGGTGAACTGACAGTTACAATTACAATCCTACTTTAAAAAAGGAACCTCTTTGCTCAATTATCCCAGTGTGATAGTAGTGACAAATAATCCATTATGTCCTGTTTGGAATGGAGGGTAGTGGTGTGTAAGCATGCCCCAAGACTACTGCTGTGCTTCAGAGGGTAATTTGAGGCAGTATTTAGTAAGTGAGAGGAGAGAGGAGTAATGAAAACATCATTCAAGAACTGCTTACTTGAATTGGCTAAAATACCGTATGTGTTTCTTCCAGTGGGAAAGGGGAAAGGAGCAAGTACCTAGCACTTCATCTTCTCATTTCTTAGAAGCCGTGCAGTGAAACAATGCAGTTGAGCCTTGATGAATTTGAGAAGTGTGAGTAACTTGGAGGCTAAACTGAAGTGCTGTTGTCTGCTGTAAGGTTGAGACACAACAGCAGTGTCGCTGATGGGGAGATTGTGCTGGCACTGGAACATGTGCTAGCATGTCCCAGTGCCAGCCTGTTACTTGGCCTGTTCACTTCCCAGGGTGGAAGGTGGTCCCCTAGAGCTTGCCTACATACATGCTTGCTGACTTCATCATTTTCTTCCATTAGCACTCCATCCTGACCAGACCTTTCTGGTTCAATATTTGGATAAGAAATTGCTGAACTCCTGGAGGGTGAGGTAGACTGTTGCTGTTCTTTTAATGATTCACAAATCAGAAGAATGTCAGTTAATAAAGCAGACAAGTACATGATAAATGCTTCTAGTACCAAACTATTACAGAGGATGGAAAAGGATAGTATTTTGACTTTAGTTTATGCATATTAGGTGGCCTGTTTGTGCTTGAGCATTTAGGAGTTAATTCTTCTGTGCTTTAGTGACTTTAGCTTCTGCAGTTAAAATATGAATATGTAACTTACGCACTGATTCTCTGTTTGTAACTAATGCTTTCGGCTTCAACTCCCCATCTGTAAAATCCTGCATATTTTAGTTTTTATTTTGGATTATTTGGTTTGCATGCAGCACTTTGCATCTGCAGGAAGTCCTAACCAAGCCTAAGGCAATGGTTGTAAAATTAAAAGGTGTGTGCATATGTTTGTGTGACAGTGCTTTGACACCACATCAGTGAAAACCATTACATCACCCTGCTGGGTTGTTAGGAGGCGAAGCACGCTCTTCTTTGGTCAGAAGGAAAATACAGCAGTATACTGCAATATTGTTGAAACTTGCATACTGCCTTGAGAAATGGCTGGAGTGGATTTATTTCTGCATGAACAAAGTATGAGGCAGGTGGTGACTTTTTTTTGTATAGTAAAATAACCTGGATATGCAAATCCTGATGTTTGAATTTGAAAAATCAGAAAAGTAACTTTTAGCTCATTGAAACTAAATGTGCACTGTAGGAGGATAAGCAAAAACATCATAGTGGCTTGAAATGAGTTTGTTATTTTAAAAAAGAAAAAGATAGGACTGCAAAAGGTGTAGGCTGGGTGTGAGTTCCCTGCCCCACACTGGTGTTGCACTTCTAATGTGATTCATAACAGAAGCTTGAGCAGCTCTTCTTTCTACTTAGTCCAGTGTTTTTCTGTCCTCAGCATTACAACTTGTTCTGAATATGGAACCTTCCTTACTGCAGGACAAGCTTATTGCCTAATTCCCTGGGTATAAGGGGCAGCTATTCTTTCCCCCTGTAGTAAGTAATCTTTTAAAAATATTTGAACTGTCCTTTGCCATGTTCTTGTTTCCTTGTGCCTTGCCCTCCACCCTGCAGCCTTGTGATACTTTTGGTCTAAATAAAACTTGTGTATTCAGGTCTTCCCAAGAGGTCATGTTTTTTCAGCTCCAATTATTTTTGTTCTTTCAGGTTAGTTCATGTTGGGCTTTGAGTGTGGTGCCTACAGCCTGAGTTTGTACTACAGCTGAGCCTTTCCAAAGTGGAGTAAAGAGAGGGCTTCATGTGCCCTGGAGCTGATATTCCTGTTTATGCATCCCTATACATTTGACTTTCTTACACCAGCTTAACGCATTTTTTCAAGGTCAACCTGTTGATCCAGCTGAGCCCACAGCTTTCTTCTGAAGAATTTGCCTTCCTGTTTGTTCATTGAATCCTGCCCAAGTGGACCTTTCACAACTCAGTTGTATCCTGTTACTCGCAGAAGAGTTTTCCAACTCGTCAGAGTTATATAGAATTTTGCGGTTGTCTTTAAGCTCTTCCTGCCTTTCTCCTCCCTGTAACAAGCCTGCTCTACCAGCAGCGGATTATGGGAAGCCCAGAAATGGAACTGAGCTGGGTTCCTATTTGTGTGTTCTCCTGCTCACCACTGGTAACTACTCTGGGTATGGTTGTCCACCAAGTATCCCACTTGCTGTGGAGCCTTTGCTTTCCTCCCAGCAGCAGAAGTCTGTAAGCCTTAGGTGCATGACCTCACAGATTCTCTCCTGCCTCTAAACCCTGATATCCAAGTGGTCCACGTGGGTGCTGTGCATCTCCTCATTGCTGTTCAGTGCTCACCAAAGGTTCCCACCCTCCCTAGAGATTCTGTGGAATGTGGGGAATTGGAGACCAGTCACATGAATTTTGACCTTTCTCTGAAGGCAGGAATGGAATGAAGGCAGGCCTAACCTCAGAAACTGATAGCCAAACTTTTCTTTTTGAAAGAAACATGTCCTTTTTCTGTCTGTGTTTAAATATATCACTTAACAGCCCAAATCTAGTACCCTGTAAATAATTTAAGGTGTTAGAATGACTGAAGTCATCTGTGGTTAGTGTTCTTTTAAGCTCTCCATTCTTGAGATGCAATTGCTCTTGCATTGGAAGCTGTGTGTTGAAGGGTGAGCTCCACCAGTTTGAACAGGTTTTCTTTAGGGTGTTTCTTGGATTTGTATTTGCAAGTATTTGTTGACATCTCTATAGGTGCAATTTTCTTTGAAATCTTAGTTCTCATATCATCTCCCCTGCCAAACTCAATTCACATAATGAATCTTGTGCTGCATAGAAGTGGATTTCTTCAAGCCCTGTCTCTGGTGGGGTTGTCTGACAGTTCTGTAAGTACAATTTGTTACTGCTTCTCCAGCACCTCTCCCTGTAAACTTTCAACTTACTTTGCATCTCCACCATTCAGTAATTTCCTTAGGCCTGCTCTAATCTTATGCCTTATTTATGGTCCCTGCATATGTAGCAGCTTATTCTCATCACACAGATGTAGTTGAGTGCAGTTAAAGTTTTGATGTGCCTGGTTACAAGGTAGAATAATGAGTCTTCTAACCACCCCTTCCACTGTGTGCTTTAAGGAGATGGACCTCTGTCCTTTGCAATCATGATGCAATGTTAAATTCAGCAGAGGTTTAGAAAGTCTGATAATCCTTCTCTAAAGATGTTGAGTGTTTGTTAGCTGGGATTACCTCAGTGATCACTTGGAACCCACAATATGTTGCCAGAAAAGTAAGGCAGCATCACCTGTTGTTGAGAAGTTAAAGGCAATGTGGATGGTGGAGTGTGTATTTGAGTGTATTTTGGGATGTTAATACTTGTTTTTAAGTATTACAAATGCTGTTAGGCAGTATTATGGGGGAACTGTGTTCAGAAAATCTCTTTTGGGGTTAATACTTGGCTATGGCAGATTTTTCTGTGTTAAGTGTGACACTCAAATTTTAGTAGTATGATGGGTTGCAATATGCCACATCTGTGAGACTAAACTTTGTAGTCCGTTAAACACAGCCTTAACCTTTGGAACTAGTTTGGAGATCTTCCTTTCACCCTTCTCATCTGAGCATTTGAACTAAGAGCTAAACTGAAATGAATGCCTGTTGCACCTGCAGAAAAGGCTGCAGCTGTGAAGAGCTTGTTTATCAGTTTGGTACTTCTTGGGTCCAGGTGCTCAGCCAGTGACTTCCCCTGGCTCAGTGGTTTGTTTCAGATCTTCAACAGAAAAGATGTTACTGCAGACTATGCTGTGCGTAACCTTTGCATGTGTGAAGATACCAGGAACCCAGATGTGATTTCAGAAGCCTCATTTAAAAGAAATTTGGGTAAAAGAAGGCTTTTTTGTCAGCATTTAAAAGTCTGAGTTTTCAGGTGAAGACCTGAAAGGACACACTTGAGTCTCTTACTGTTGACTTCATTAGATAAATCTTTGCTGTTTTGTCCTTCAGCCTGGTTACCAAAGCTGATGTTGTCAGAATGCTATCACCTGTAAAGGTAACTGCCCGAGTGGGAGGACACAGATTTCCCTTTCAAGCACTCGTGGTCCTGTCCTCTCTTGCACTGTTTTGTCTGTGGGTGTTATATGCTGAGCTTACCTGACACCATTTAAAGTTGCTGAATTTCTGTCCCAGTCAGTCAAGATTAAAACTAAAGGCCTTCAACACATGTCTTTCAGATGGCATTTTTGTGCTCAAATAAAATAGTGTTATTTTGCCGTATACTGCACTAAGGCTTGTGCTCTTTGAGTAAACCTTGTGATTTGACCTTCTGGTGACTTTTATGAAGCCACTCTGGCAAATGAATCTTTCCTCAGAACTTGCTTGTAGAATGAATGAATCATTCATTAAACAACTGATAGTGTTGATGTAGCACACAGAGAAAATACTGAGCTTTTTCATCAAGTAGAAGGTCATTCAGTATTTTAAGAAAAAAATCATCAAGTAGCTAAAATAGTTCACTTGGGTGTTCTTCTGACTGAACATAGTTGTCTTCTCTTACATGGTGTAACTTTGCTTTGTGGGATTTCTTTTAGTTGATGTAATTGTTACAAATGCTTTTTCTAAATACCTGCTGCAGTGTATACACCTTGGTTTGTGTCTTGATTTGTAGCACAGCATTTCCTGAATCAGCTGTTCAGTGTGATGCTGAAGGCTGAATGCAGAGTGGGAATAGTTATCTTTCTTTTGAAATTATCTGGTGAAATAGTAAGAGCTACATTGCTCAGCTGAACTAATCTTTATTGTAGTCCTTTAATGTATCTGACAGGTGGGATGTCCCTGGTGACACTTGGAGTATTACCTGAAAGCACCTACAGGATTGACATGTGTACTGCTTTTGTCTCTGAAATTTTACTCCGTTATTTTAATGGACTTTAATTTTTGGTCTGCTCATACTGAGGGCATTTGTGGACTGTTACTGAGGGCTCATATGTAGTAGAGCAGTTTGTATGTAGAGCAGGTCTCTTCAGATACTTCCCTGTTTGAAAGCTCATGGTATGTGCAAGACAGAAGTTGGACACCCAACAAATCATTAAGTTGACAGGAACTGTAGTAAAGTAGCAAAGTAAGAAGCAACAACAAGAAATTCTTCAAAGCACCATTCAGTTTTGGTGTTTGTAATGTGATAGGTGAGACCTCTTTACCTTAAAGGAAAGTTCTGCTATTTGAAAGCTGTGTGGTATTTGAGCTTTATTTTCTAAATTCTAATAGATCTGGTAAGTAGATGTTGTAAATCTTTCAGGTCTTTCAGTGTGCCACCTCTCAAGGGGGTTTTTGCCAGATGAATTCAGGTTTCTTCAGTAACAAATTACAGATGGTCAACCAGTTTGGGCCATGAGGTGGAACTTGGTTGTCAGTGGCACACCATATTTCGTATCTGTTCAATGCATTTCAGTGCTCTTTCAGCACAGATAATGTACCAGCAAACTTTACTACTTCATGCAAGCCAGCATAGAATTTTACTCTTGTGTAAATTCTCCTTTGTAATTTGACTTCTTGATACTTTTGGGCTTTATATGAAAATATGTGAACTGTGTATTTGTTGTAAGACCCTAAAATAAGGATACACAGTCATGCTCATTCACTACAGTTGCACAATGATCTTCTGGAGGGTCACAATTTTGAGACATAAGACAAACTTTTTATACATGGCTAAATTTGGCATAGTGCTTTGCCCTGAGAGGGGGAATATTGTAGTATGAAAAATTAGGACATTAAGGCTTGGAGTTGCTGTAAGCATTGAGATGTATGGATATTTACAGAATACTGCTTAGCACTTGAGTTCTAAATTTAGTACTATGTGCAGTTCACCAGCTGTACTATTTACTGAAAAATATTTGGACTACCATAGGTTCCTCATTTTAAATTTCCACAGTTGTACACAAGCCAATGCAGGGAGACTTCCCTGTGTGCAGATTATATAGCTCATTAGATCCCTGAAATACCATGAAGTAGCATCTTAACATAAGTGTTTTTCACCTGGCCTGAGGCCTCCAGCAAGAACATTTCACACTCGGAATCATAAAAACAAATGTACTAGCTGGGCTTTTTGTTTTAAACAAGCCAACCAGATGTCTGAAATGCTTCAGAATGAACCTGAAGGCAAACAGGAGGAGGTTTATTAGCTGTGTGTGTTTTGGGAGCAGGATGTATGGAAGAGATTTGTATAATCCCTCAGCTCCAAGCCCATAGGCCTTGGTAACAGAACAGAGCTGATATTATTCCATTCTATTACAGGAAAGCAGGATGTGTGTGGGGTGGTCATTGTTGTCACTGCCATACAAGTTAGGGGTCAGTGCTATGTTTTATTCGGGCCTGGATATTTTTAAAGCATGCTTATCTGCCTGTTTTACTTCTCATTTTTATGACCCAAGATTAAAACTAAAGGCGTGATGCTACTCCTTATCTTTATTTTTTTCCCTCTGGTTTCTCTAACTGGTGAAGTGAAGCAAATCTCAGTAGTAGGGCCAGTTAATCTTGATCTGTTTTATTCCCCAGGCCTTGGAGTAAAATAAAATCTCATGGATCTTGTGGGCGCGTGCAAGGTTTAGTCTGGTGGTAGGTATATTTCTCCAAACACTAACATTGCTTGTTTAAACTATTATTTGAGTCTGAAATCTGTATTTTACTGAAGGCTTTGTGTACTATATAAATACTTCAGTTGGTTTTAAATAGTTATAAAAACAGTATGTGGAGGTGAAAATAATTTGTGTAGAACCTGAGCTTCAAGCTGTCGGTGATACCAGAGACTGAAAGGTACAGTAATACTGTAGTTGCCCAGTAAATTTTGTTCTGAGCTACTCAAACAGGCAATAACTTCTTGTTTGAGTATCATTCTTGAAGTAATGACCATTAGTTCATTTAGTTCATAATTAAAGCAAAAACCAAGGGCTTTGGCATTCATTGTTAAAGCCTCAGTAGACCAGATTTTCTGTTCCTCAGCCCTGCATGTCATAGCCTTGGGCTTCTTGCAGTAATGCTGGGGAGGAGGAGGATTCCAAATGGCACATTGCAGGGAGATGACTGCTCACAGGCCAGTGCTGATGGCTAATTCAGATGGAACTCCAAACAGAGGAGATGTAAATATTCTTCAGCAAAATGGATGAAATCCTTGCCTGTCACTGTGGAGTAGATTATTTTAGGAAAGAGAATGTAAGTAATATAAGCACCTTGGAGAACATCATCTTTGCATAGCATCAGACACAAAGGGCAGCTCTGTCTGACAGAGATATTTCAAAAGGTGCAGGATGACCTCTATGATGTGAATATTAGGTGGTCTTCAGGTCTGAGAGACAGATTTAAACCTGAGAGACTGACTTTTACTGATATGAGTTGGCAGTAATAAATGGTTTAACCTCTGGCTGGACTGAGTTCTTAGCCCTAGTTTTCTGTAGTGATACATTATCAGCTTTAATTAGGTATGACCTGGAAAAAGTCTCTTGAACTTACTTCACCGCTTCTGTTGCTTTGAGAAATGTACTTTATGAACTGTGACAAAGGTTTAACATTCCCTATCTCAACCCTTTTTTCTCCTTTGTGAAAGGAGGAGACTTTCCTCTTTGTTTAAAAAACTCTCAAACCAGTGACAGGTACTTGCAAAGTAAACGGTGGTATGTTTATCACAGATAAGAGTTTGTCATGTAATAGACTAAAATATTGTTTCTAATTCAAAGTTTATTGAATAAATAATTTTACTTTGTACATGTTTCCCAGCCAAACTGGGTGAATTTTGCGTCTAGAGAATGAGAAACCATAAAATCCAAGGCAGTACCAAAGTATTACCTTTAACCTGTTGCCAGCACATCATCTGCCTGAATTCGCAAACTGGAAGTCACCAACTGAAACCAAGTGTGGGAGATGGAGCAGAAATGAGTGTGTAGGATTCAGCCTTATTTTAGTAGCAGTTTGTATTTTGTCACAGCTGACTCAGTGAACAGGTAGTGCCAGTGGTGATGCTTTAGGGTCAAAACAATGAAATTCTGGGCTCAGTAGTGATTTTCTACATTTGAGGAAGGTGGACCGAATATTTGTTCTTACCTATCTCTAGAGCTGTTAACAACCCAAATCTTAGTTTGTAACCTTAGAATGGCGAACTATAGTCCTGCCTTGCATGTTAAATGAGGTATGTTCCTCAGCAGACAGTTTTGAGCTCTTGCTATTGCTTGTGCTTCCAGAGCCTGTGGAATATCTGAGAAACTTGACTCCAGTGGCTATCACTGAAGGTAAAGGATGCTTTCTAGCCTATTTTTCTTTTTGCAGTTTTATGCTGAAGTTGTGTTAAGCTTAAACCAAGCTTGAACACCTCAAAATATTGAAGCTTCCTTCTAATAAAAACTGGCTTATGAAAGCACTGCATGGAGAAAGCAAAGCGGTTCTATAGCTCATGAAATATCTCTCTAGTCCTGTTAGAGGAACTCTAAATTGAAAATGGAGGAACTGGCTTCTTTGGCTTTGTTCAGAGTTCTAGTGTGTGTGTGGAGTGGGGTCCTGAGCTTTTCCATATCTGAATCCTTCAGGAAAAAGAATTACTATTTAAACAATTTTCTAGATGGTTGTGAAACAGTTTCTACAGAATATAAACTATACTCCTTTGTCCTTTTTGGTCAGAAACTGTTATTCTAATGCACTGTCTTAATTTTTTTTTTTTTTTTGTAAGGAGCCTCAGAAAATAAAGGGGTGGTAGTTGATTTGCATTGAGAGGATTCCTAAAGAGTAACATGCTGGAAACTGAAGTGTCCCCCTCTAATACCTATCTTCCAAAACTGATGGGTAATGTTATTGCTGCAGGAATCTTTCTAATTAAAAACTGATTAATTTTTTTTATCTGATGTGGAATTTTGGAAGGCTTGCAGAATAGCCACACAGCAAATTAGTGCTGAAAAGGGTAGAGCCCAAATAATTCTCTTTTAAGTGCCTGCTGTTGAGAACCTTTCTGGGCTAAAAGTTAATAATAGACTTATGTTGTAAGGAATGCTTAGCCTCCCTGTGAACTTCTTAGCACTGTAGTAAATATGTATTTTTAGAAGTAGAATTTTCTCTTTCCTTTTGGAAGTTGAAATTTTGCATTGCAAGACATTCTGTAGCTTTTCTCAGATGGCATAAAGCATTAGCTTAGCTTAGTTTCTGAAAAGCAGGTCTTCCAACTTAGATTCGCTTCCAGCATAACTGGGGTGGGACAGACAGTGCTCTGTCAAATCTTGATCAGTTTTGTGATGTTTCAGTTTTGAAATGCTTCTTGGATGCTGCAGAAAATGCCAGGAGGTAAAAGAATCACATCTTTCATCTAGAGTCTAGTAGCAAAATCGTCTAGATCTGGAGTTAGTACTGCTGGAGTGATTAGCTGCTTTGGCTTGCTGAAACAGAGATAATATTTTAAAGGACCTACTTAGCCGAATTGGAATTTTGACTCTAGCTAATCCTTTTCTTCTGCTGGGAGCAGGCTAAGTGTGTCTGTATGGGATTGTTGGTAATAAGGGTTCCATGTAGCACTCAGTGCAAAGATAGGGAATAATGTGAAGTGACAGAAAAGAGCACCTTCTGTGTTCTCACAGGTAATTTTAGTACCATAGGCAGGAAAAGATGGAGCTGCTATCATCAAGAAACACCTACATTTGTGTTATTGGGAAATCATCTAAGAATCTTGTGATCTTGTCTTCTTTATCCAAGATAGAACTTCCAGAAACAGAGGAGAAATTGTTAGAAGTGTTTCAAACAAATGTAAATTTTCCCATCGAGATGAGCTGTTGCTGGAACATTTTGTCCTGCAGGATGCAAGGAGGAGGAGGAGTGGGCTGGAAATGAGTCTGGCTGCCTTACTTTCTTAGAGCCAAGAAGAGATTTTTGTATTGGCTTTTGTGTTCTCCATCAGGACTCTTCATCTCCTTGAAAGTAGGTTGTCAAATTGAATGAGCCTCTGACATCCTTTAATTGACTGGGAGGGTGGGTAATCCGTATTTTTAGTAGTCTTCCCAAAAAAGACACCGGTGATGTCACTGAGAAGATACAGAACTTGTGACATGAACACTTCTTTTCTATCTCTGCTGTTAATTTTGGTGGAGATTTTACAAGTCACTACTACTTGTGGCTAAACTTTTAAAGAAATAAAACCTCTCCTTTAGTAGTACTATAGAGAGAGAATAATGAATCTTTACTTTTCTCAGCCTTCAGAATGAATAGAAGGGAACTTTAAATCAGAGACAATGGTGATACTGATTCCATCACAGCTCATCCTCCAACTGTGAGGAATGTTAGCTTTGGCTTGCATTTGCAGTTTGATTTTTATATTCCATTTATTCCTTTTCATTAGTCTACCTTTCAGCAATAAAAATAGCTTCTCTCACCTCTGCCCCCCAGCTTCAGGAGATCCTAGGAAGATTAAGTCTCTCCCAGGACAGAGACTGACTAACATCTTTTGTTGTGTATGTTTATCTTGGAGGTCTCAGCTTTCTCACTTATCTACCTAGTCAGGCTGCATAAAGGATAGTGTGCTAAGGGAAAGATGGCCATAATCTTGTAGGACTTCATCCAACTTGGAGCTCCAAGGGCTATTGTTACCTCAAGGCTTAGAGAATATTAGTGTTTGAACTTGCATACCTGGCTCTGCTGCTGCCTGTAGAGACTTGGTGACACAGAGGTGTGTGTGCTTACAGGTTGTGTGGAGAGTAGGGCAGAACTGGGTTGTGCCAAGGTCTATGCCATGAGGCAGCTGAAAAGAATGAAAACTCAGCAGGATCCATGTTGCCCTAACAAGGATGGTCAAATGTTCATATTACTGAAAAGCCAATTAGTTTGAAGTGCTGAGCACTTTGAGCAGATTCAGCATGAAGGGTGTGATAAGGAGAGACTGAAAAACAAAGTTTGCTGCCTTTAACCTGCTCTGATGGGAAAAGAACAAGTGAGCAGCTTACTGGACTCTCTCTGTGAGGTCATTAAATACATACCACAGCAGATGGTCTTGAAATAAACAAAACCACCCAAAAATATGAAAACACAATGAGGAGCTTCCTTACTAGGAGATACTGAGGGCCAAAAGGCTTGACAATACATATTAATCAAGTTTTAAAATGATAATAACTGAATGAATGCTTAAGAACTCCTAAGCATCTCTTGCTTCCTGGCAGCCAATGTTAATAAGGAAGGATGAGGGAAGCAATTCCTGGTGGAGTATAAAGAGCTCAACTGGAATGAACCAGGATGCTGGTCACTGAGTTAAGGTGTTGAGGCTCTGCAGGGGTGACTTTTGGATCACTTTGAGCTGTGAAGTTTGACTGGTCAAGGAATATGAATTGGAAAAGGAAAATGCAAGCAAAACATGGTCAAACCATGCTTTGGGAGGAGATGTTCAATTCCTAATTACAGTAGCATCTGCCTGGCTAAGTGTAGGAAATGCTGATGTTAACTGACTTCCTTGTGTGGCTTATTTCTTTTTTTTCCTGACTCTGTAGTTGGACAGGTACTTGGACAAGCAGTGTCAGCATCCCACAATGTGCCCACACAAGCATTTGTGTCCAGTTCATGGCAAACCAGACTGAGGAACCACTCCAACTGGAAAGCAACCTTTCCCAGAAACAAAAGGAAGTGCATTGCTTTTATCCAGCTATAAAAATTCCTTGATCTAGTTCTCTGTGATGAGCAGAAACACTTGTGCTGGCGCGCTGCTGTGGGCCACAAATAGCCGGGGAAGAAAACGTGTTGGCAGTTGTGATGGCAGCTGAGGTGTATCAAACTGCAGCCTAGAATGGCTTTTGTTGGTTATGTTGGTGACTCTTTGTCCACTTGAACATTCATTGTGTCCTCGTTAGCAAGGGCTGCCTGGTAAGGACAGATTTGCAGTGTAAGACAGTTAATACCAATGAAGCACATTCAAGGAAGATGATGAATGAGGGAACTTGCATGCAAAGCATGCTTCTGATCTGAGCTAAAACCCCTGCTCTTAGGGGTGTGCTTCATGTTGAGAAAGGGTGTTTACTCTTGAGGGGAGCAGGAGAAAGTGGGAGCAGATAGATGAAGGCTTACCTGGCTAACAGCACCTTTTCACCCCTGCCCCATACTTAAAAAATAAAGATCTTTCTCAATGGAGCTTGTCTCCATTTGAAAAGTATTGTTGGCAAGAGCAAGTTGCTAAAATGAAACTTTTTTTTTGGGGGGGGGGGATTTCCACATTGTGTTTCAGAACTGATTTGGTTACATGATATCAGAAAGCGTCTGAGTGATTGCAGCTCCCAAGTATTACTTTGAGCAGCTGGTAGAATTTACGATTGTGGGTAACTGCAATTCAGCACGATTCTGAGAGTGCCATACTTCAGTGATTTCACTCTGCTTTCCCTTTATCCTTTCATTCAACTGACTCCTTAACTAAAGTTCTATTCTGCCCTTATTTTAGCTTATATTACGCTGACTTAAAATTTCAGTGAAATATTTGAAGATTAGAATTATTAAGCAAAATATTAACATATTAAGCTAACCATTAGAGTTAACTGATTACAGATCAAAGTATTTTTCTCCCATCTTTTGTAGTTTTATTTGATTTGGGTTTTTTCCTCAAGGGGAAAAAAAACCACAAAAAACAACCACAAATTCTTCTCTGACCCTTTCAAACAGAAATAATTAAACATCTGCTGATCTTGTTCTTAGCAGTAGCCTCTTGTGGAAATAGTCATCCTTAGCATGGATCTGAAAGCCTGCACCAGTTAGTATACTCTTCAGTTTCAGTATATTTTCAGTCTATATAGGCACAACTAGCTAGCCAGGCCTTCTTTTGACTTCTGGATTTTAAGATCTAGTTTAATTCTGGATTTTGAGATGTAGTTGAAGCTTCACCAGGTTTACAATGGACAGAGCAGTGTTAGGTTGTGTTCCTCTAGGTACTGCTACATTCACATGGTTGCCCTTAGACTTATTTAGCACTTCCTGACCCACATTTGGCTTTGACAGATGTTCATATGGAACAGTTATATGCAACTTCGATTTTTTTTTAATATTTGACTTGGTGTAATTTCAGAAGATGTGGTAAATATTTCAAGTTGTGTGCTTTCCTGAAAGACAGGACACATCCAGTAAAAACAGACCAGTTGAAGTTCCGGCTGTCTGGGTGACTTTATTTGTGGTGAAGGAGCACTTGTAAGCATCCTATCTTATAGCATAAAAGAGAAATAGGTACAAGAGTGAGGGCAGAAGATGGGCAGAAATTGTCTGTGGGACAACTTTCAGACTAAGGGAGTCTGGTATGTAACAGACTGCTGTGAAGGTGGAATAATGTATGGTTAGCATATGAAAATCATATTTGAGGGTGTACTCAAAGGCAGCAGGCTTAAAAGATGATTAACATCGTTATCAACACTATTAGGATCTTAGTTTTAAATGGGTTTTTCTTAGCTTGTGGCCTCAATTGGTTTTCCTCCTTGCTACTACTGGTTATTTAAACAGCTGATAAGTAGCAGTGTGAAAGAGGCAATATTTTATGAAAGCATTAATTGAGAATTATTATTTTCTGCTGTTCTGTTTTACTGGAGATGTTAAAACTAGCAAATGGAAGTAAAACTTAGTCATGGCAGTATCAGTGTTCCTTCCCCAAGCCTCATGTTGCTTTGTTTAACTTTGGAAATACCTCTATCTGGGTATCTTCCTTCTTTTTATTCCATAAGTGGTCACTGAATACTCTTGACCAAATTAAATCATAATAAATAATGGTTAATGCACGTCACTAGAGAGAGAGGAAGAAATTATGTGAGGGGTGTTTAGTATAAAGAGAGGCATCTGGTAAACTGAGTGCATTTGATTCAGATGATGCTCACAGAATAAAGATATCTAAGTTGTCTGTGATGCTTTTATGTGCATGGGAATCTGTCCTGCTTATGAGTGTAAGATCTGGTGTTTGCTGACAGGTAACAATTATGTAACCTTTTAAAAAAAAACGAACAAATGAAACCCCAGGGGAATATGTTAGAAGTAGCTGAGAGTTTGGGAGGTGGTTGTAGTGTCTGAGCTACCCACTGTTCTACTTTTTAAGAAGGGAGTAGCAATGAAATAATGTGGTAGAATGTCTTAAAATGGCAGATACCATTAAAGATGCAGAACAGTGTTGTATCTGCATGTTTCATGTGCTGTTTTACTATACCTGACTAAAATTTGTCGTTTGAATGAGAGAAAGCTTGAGTCTTTCCTTCTGCCTTGGATCAAATCCTAGGTAGAGTCAGTTTAGTAGTAGGAAACAGCCAAATACTACCTGAATTTTTACTGTTTGAGTGTGATCTCCATTCTGAAATTGTAATCATTGAAACCTTAATAGGTTAATACTCTTTCATGAATAGAGACACATATAATCCAAAATGCCAGGCATTAGCACTGGTCAAAAAATGATATATTTGCATGAGGAATGGTCCAAATAAGAGTTGTGTTATTGCAATACTAATTAAAATTTACACAAGAATTTTTCTGACTTTCTCCTTTTTCTGCTCCAATCTTACAGGAAATCAGACATGAGACACTGACAGCATTTGGAAATAAACTTGGACAGTAAGATGGAAGCATAAATCTCAAGACTTTAGACCAAAACCAGAAATGGCTCCTGAGTATTGAAAGAAGAGACTCCAACACTTCTGTGAGAGCAGTGGGAAAGGAACAACTACCATGGTAACACTAATAACCGAAAAGCTGCAGAACCAGAGCTTGGATGATCTGACCTGTAAAACGTACAATATTAATCTGGTAAGGATCTACCAAAATAACTTACAATGAGTGTGAAATGCAGAGCAACTCAGAACTACATAACAAATTCAAGAATGTAGATCACCCAGAATTCAGCTATTTGAGTTAGTGCTGATTTGCAAGGTGGGATGGGAGTTGAAAGGGGAGTAGAAAAGGGGAACTTAAGTGTGCACGGTCCCCTCTTGAAATGATGCTTTGTTATTTTAATGATCTTTTAACCTTACTCCTTCATTTTAAATAATGAAAAGCCTATTCTCTTCACAAAATAATAATCCAATGACTGAAAAGAACTATCAAAAGCTCTCAGAATTCCTTTTTCCCCTAATGGAAAACATAAGTAGTTGTAGAGGTTGAAGGTTTTTTTTTTCACTTCATATAACCAACAGCCTGATATCTTTATATCTGACAGCACTGTTGACAATCTCTAACTCCTGTGTAGGTAAATATGAGCACTGGGCAGAAGGAGAACAGGGCATCAAATAGTTAAATTAAAAGTCAGGTTACTACCAGCCTGTTGTTGCTAATAAGAGTAGATCCTTGCTTTATCTGTGTCTCAGATGCCTGGTGCTCTGAAAAATCCTGTAATATTTATAGTGATATTTTTTGCTGCTTTAATCTCTGGATCCATGATGTGGTTCAGACATGTTATTCAAATGCTAAGGGTTCCATCCTCTTTGTATCTCACTTGTGAGTTAAATACTGTCTACTCCTGAGTGAGGTGCCTGCCTGAGAACCCTGGGACCATATTCTTTATGTAATGCAGAATAGCTTTGTTTTACTGACTTTACTTGCAGTGGCACCCTTCTGTAGGTCAAATTTGAAGGTTCCAGTGGGACACAAAAACCCCAAATTTGACTAAAAGTCAGTGTTCAACTCTAGTTCTTTTTTTAAAAAAAAAAAGGTACATTGGACCTGAAGCATGTCAGTTACTCCAACAGTGAGATTCTACCTCTTCTGTAACTTGTATTTAAGCTGCTGCACTGTCCTTGTTTTTCATGAGCCCAAAGCAGGTGAAGCGTGTCTTGAATGACGTGGAGTTTGTGCACAAACACCTGCAGTTTTCATGTGACCAATACTTTGTCCAGTAAGGATATCTAATAGGAGACATTAATCAAGTGGTTTTATTTTCAAAACTGTAGCAGGTCCATTTAGAGTTCCTCTAATAGTTTTTAATTTTATCTTCCTCTTAGGTATGTTCTATTTTTGAAAGGCAGATTTAAGATCTTGGAAGGATGTTAACTCAATAGAGGTGCACACTCAGCTTCCATTTAGTTTGTCTAGTTTGATGAAGCACTTGGGATATGCAGTTTGTGGGAGAATCTGCTGTATCTGTGAACTGGCAAAGTCATTATTTGTAATTAAAGTCTGGGCCCAAGTGTGAGCCAGTGATGATGTGTAACCAGTAGCAGTGTTTGAACTAAACATGTAGTGACATCTTTTAATTTATAGTTTTTTTGAGGTCCTAAAGTTTGCATAAATTTGGAGATTAGACTGTGTTTTTACTGATAGTCACAGTAGGTTTTGGACCAGAGACCTCTAAGAGCAGAGAAGTGCTTTTGCACTGTGTGGAGTCTGTACAGGAGTGTGTTCTGTAATGTGTTGTTTTTTTGTTCCTGTCCTTATCTGTACTTACAATAAAGCATGAAAAAGAACAAGTGAAGTGGAAAATGGCACATGATGTCTCATCAGTTGATTCCTCCTCACCCTTCTCCTGCTCCTCTCCTCCTTTTATCTGTCAAATAATTGGTTTTGTGAGTGTTTTAGTTCTTACAGAAAATGGGTTCTGGGGCCGGGAACAGGTTCTGTTTGTGCACAGTAGCACCCTTAAAAGGTGTGGAAATTGCATAGTGAGGTGTGGAAATAGAGAAGCAAGTGTGAATAAAAGTGTGCAATTGAGTTGCTCCTTAGTTAAAAGGACTCAGGGGAGCAAGTGGTGGCTTCCTGACTAAAATGTGCCCCCAAGATGGAGAAAAGTATTGCTGGTAAAGACAACTGCTAAATTTTAATAAGGGAAAAAGTGAGGGTCTGGTATCAGTGCTAGCACATTTAGTCTTCTTGGCAAGAAGTTCAAGTTAGTGCTGTAGTTTCTTCTAATAGCAACCGAAATTTAGAGCAGTTCTGAAATGATATTGCTGCACCTTTCATTACTTGTGCTGGCACAAAGTTTTGTGGCACCATGTGAAAAAACACTGTGAGCTGATCGAGGGTTAAGACCAACTTTTCTTGCCTGGGTGAATGTTGTTAACCCTTATCAGTTTTGTGATACCTTTTGCAGTGCGTCTGCACAAGTTGTTGTCTTGGCACAAGGAGATAAAATAGCTGGGGAAAAGCTATTCTGTAATACACCTCATAAATGAGGGTTATAAAAGAAAAAAAGAATAGCTCTTTCAAAGCTCTTTGCCATCCAGCCAAGCTGGGCATAAAGACAACATGTGTAGGACACAGTACACTTTTTTTTATTTGTGTAAGCAGTATGGTGACCAAGTACCCTTCTTTTATGTTGTAAAATACTGGCTATAGCTTTTTACTGCTCTGTTAAATGACACTAATTTTCCAGGGTGGTGTAACTCATGTAGTTTAGCCAGTGCATGCTCAGTTATATTGTATAGCCTTGTCCTGCACCTACCTTCAGAAAAAAATCCCAAATGATGGAGGGTCCTGCTGTAGAAACAGGAAGGCTGCCCCAGGCTTTTATCTCGAGTGAGCTCACAAGGTAAAGTCATGTCCCTCGTTGCTCAACTCTGCCTTGCAACAATGAGAAGTTCTGCAAGCACATTGTGGCTTTCATGGGTTGTGACAGCAGGATTAAGTCAAATAGTGGGTCTCTATTCCCCTGAACAAAGATCTCTTAGCTCAAGATTCTTTTTCTGACTAAACTTTTACCTTTTTTGTTATTTGTGTGCAATCTCATGTTGGTTTGAGAAATGTGTGAGCTGTAAGGCTTTCAGGGTGTGGTATTAAGAAAGAAACGTGAAGATCTGCAGACAAGCATTTATGAGAGGAAGAAGTTTTACTGTAAAACCCTTCTGTGCATGTGGGTTTTCATTATTTTTATTTTTTGAATATTGTGTTGAAAGATGTAGAATTGGGCGGAGTTCCTTGGATGGAGAGCCACTGTCCCAAGCACTTGACTTAATCACTTCCTCACATCCTGAAAAAGGATCAAATGTTCCTCCTCACTATTCCCTATGTAGTCATATTTGGAGGACATTTGGTAGAGAGGTGGAGGTCTGGCATGGCCTATTCAAAGTCCCATAGTATGCTAGTGGCTACATTAGTACTTGAGTGATAAACACTGACTTTCCTGAGGTTTGGAAACAGTGCTGATAAATTGGATTAACTCAAATACACTTGTAAACTGGAGAAAATGACTTGAAATTAAGGCCGTTAATTTTAAAATTACGAAGTCTTCATTATGAGAATAATGAGGATAGCACAGGCTGTGAAGTTGTTAATGTAGTAGATTGGAATGTAGAAGAATAGCCAGAATTAGTTTTGTTATACTTGGCTTCTTTTAGGAAAGAACGCTTTTAAATTAGTGATGGAAATTATAATTTATTGTCAGCCTCACTTGCATGGCTTTTCCACTTAGTTCAGACTAGGTGTCTTTTTAAGTGCATATTTTAAGGAAAGAACAGCTGCTAAGACTCAGTAAACCAAATGAAACTTGCAGCACTGTCCTAGATGTTGTACCACGCATTTCCTTTCCTTTTGAGCACAGTCTCTCCAGCTGCACAAGGGATTTTGTTTGTGAACAAGCATTTCAAAATAGATCCACTTTTTGGCATGAAGGAAACCATTCCAACCTCAGGTGAAAATTGTAGTTTCATTGTTTTGTGTGTCTTAAAATCTGCCCTTTTTTTCCCCCTAGAAAATTCTCAAGAGGCACAAGAACTTGCTAGGTGTTTTAGCCTCTAATCAAAATGCTGTAGTTGGAAGACGGATGTCCTTCCTCTTCAGGAAAGTGACCTTGTTGAATAATTTGGCCTTATTCTAAGGAAGGTTTCCATCACACAGAGTGGCAGACTTCCTTGTCAAGGGTCTTAGCAATGGCAATCTCTCTTCAAGCATAATCATAAAAAAAGCTCTTCATTGAGGAAGTTTCAGGTAGATTATAGCACAAAGGGAGTGAATGGGGGAGGGTAGAGCGTAGCCAACCCAGGAGAGCTCATAAACTGGTTCAGTGCCCTGTTGCAGTAATATCTAGTGGGACTTGTGCCATGTGCTGTATAGATAAAAAGATCCTCCCATAAAGAATTTACTACCTGATAGCCTACTCAAGTTTGAACTTCCAGACGTCATTAAAATACACTAGCAGACAGTGTTTCCAAGTATTTTAGTTATAGAAAGCTGAGTATATATTGTAAAGTAGGTTTGTTACTTATTGTCCCCTTAGTCACTCACTGCTTAATTCAGTGCCTTGAACTTTTCCTGAAAGTGGTGCAGCTTATTTTCCCTTTTCAACATGTGATGTCCTGTGTGATGTTCTTTAGGTCTTTGGTCTGAATCTCCAAAGAATTAGTAAAGAACTTTTTGGTAACTTAGCAAGATTCTGTATAAATGATGACTTTAGAGTTAAGTTTGCAGAGGAGATATATCTGCTTTGTCATAGAACTGAGTGCTGACTTCAGTAAAACTGATCAGGAATAGCTCTAAGGATGGGGTTGCTGTCTGCATTAAACATGGCAGTTCCCTGGAGTACAGATGGTCTGTGTGATCCCACTTTTTCATGTTCCCCCTGAAAAATGCTTTTAGTGCTTCACAGCTGTCAAGCATACAGTAGTTTAGTCTCTACTTGATGGACAAGGCTTTTTGAGGTGGTTAAAGTGCAGGTAGTCAAATCACTTGGACATTGCTGACGAGAACCTTGTTAAAGATGCATTTGGCTGAAAACTATCTGTAAAAAGCTCAGTATCAATCTAATAATTGGCACACAGGATTGTGCTTGGGGTTCTTGTCCTTTTAAGCATGTGTGAATAAAAAAATCTCTTAAACAGCCCTAATTGTTATGCTAATATTAAGTCATCTTACTGCCGTTTTCCATATGGTTCAAGATAAATTGGGTATTACACTTTGACACAGAATTTTGTTCCAAAAACATTTTCCTTGGCTACTGTCTGCTAGTTGAACAGGTTGGTATTGCCTTCTATTTGTGGAACGCTGGAGAGCGGGAATTTGCAGAAAAATCTTAAGTGGTTTAATTTGTTATTTTCCCCTTCAGGGACAGCTGAAATGTAACTTCTATTGTTACTCTTGTGTTCTGTTCGAAGCCCGGGTAGCTGATTAGAGTAAACCGTTCACATGGACTTTTCAAATGTAGATACTGTATAACCGGCAGGTTGCAGACTTCGAATAGTTTCAATAGTGCTGATTAGCAGCACATCCGAGGGAGATTCCGATTGGTGTTCTGCTGTTTACTTAAAGTAGCTTCTTTAAAAGGAAGTTATAAATGCATCTAGGGATGCAGATGTCAAAAATCGAACGGCTTGTCTCATATGCATACACTGATAAAAAATAAGATGAAAAACCTTATTGCTACCCCATCCTTTCATTGGTTCCATTATTTCCTACCTCTAAAACAATAACACCAAGGGAATATTACCACAGCTTAGTGTTTGTCTCTTGTGTGGGGCTCAAGGATATAAAGTTGTCACTGACACTGTGTGCTGGTGTACAGCAAAATAAAAAAAAAAGCTTTGTAGCCCACGGATGTTTGTTTAAAAATTGACTTTGTATCTGGAAAGGAAGTGTACATACAATGCTATCTTCTTTGGCTATACACAAAGAACAATGTTCACATAAAGTGTGTTGCTCTTTTTTGAAGCAATCTTCCTCTCTGTCCTGAGGTGGTGGTGGGGGAGTGAATAATGACCCTTGGGCTGATGGAGCCATGAGCCATTTATTTATAGTTCCTTTACAGGAGGCTGGCTGGAAAGCTCTATGCTTTGTCTGAGAAATCTAGACCATTAAGAATGCCTTTTTTAGAAATATTTCCTAGGTAAAATTAGTGAAGAAAATGGAAAACATTCTGTATACAAACTTGCTTTGTCTTACTGTGCAAAAAGATGTATTTGGTACAGGAAAGATTTTTTTTTTTCCAGTGGCTTTTCTACTTCGAAGAAATAAGAAAACATTTCACTACATTTATTATAAGAAAATGAAAAATACTAACAATGCCTGATTGGAACAGTGTGTGTGGTGGTGAACCTCAAAAGCTTGTATATTTAATTTAGATAAAACTATTCCTGTCTCTTAGTTGAAGATGAAGTGTTTTGCCTTCTAGCCTTAAGATTGAAAATGGAAACCCAACTGCCAGATTGTAATTTCCTCTCTGCTGGAACGAGAATTGGATCAAAGCTTTTTCATTAAGGGTGAATTATTGCTCTTAATTTTCCAGTTTATTCACATGAGCTAGTGTTGCAACTCTTGAAACAGTTTGATGCTCAGCAATATATCAGAAAACATTAGAAATAATTAGATGCCAGAGGCTTTATTTATAAAGATCAGCTGTTAGGGAATTTCTTCAAGATATACTGCAAACCCCCATTCTTTTAAAGGCATTAAGTGCACATATAGGGAAACTGAAAACTGCATGCAGTTTCCTTGAAGTGAATGCTGACGCTTTCCACTGTTAAAAACTTTTTTTCTCTGATTTCAGTACTCATCTGAGAAGCTGAACAAAAGTGGCAGCTTGTTCCCTTTTGAAATCAATGGTAAGTTCTTCAGAAACCTTAGCTGTGTTTTACTGAAGTAATTGCTATAGCAAGCAGCCTTTCTTTTGTAAATAAGGTGAGGGGGATGGAGCATGCTGCTGTAGAGCCTGCTGGTTTAAGCTGGTCTTTGAACAATACTGGGAATAGTTGGTTGTTAGTTTTTTACTTGTGATCTGCTTTGCATAGTAAAAAGCCCTTGTAATGCTTCTTTTTTTGTTCAATATCTGCTCTGGAGTACAGAAGCACAGTAATGCTGGTTTTCATGTTAAACATCTCTTCAGGTTGCTCAGCTGGTAAAAATCTTTATGCACCTCCTTACGCTCTTTGCCACATAGAAGATCCAATGTGATGCACACCATAAGTTGAAGTCCACTGCCCTCATACAAGTGTTATTTGCTTTTATTTCTCCTTGGTCCTATTAGAATAAGTTTTATCAAGCAAAAATAAAAATTCTACTTATTGATATGTGAACTTTGTACTGCTTTATTAAGGAATGGATTTGAAATTTTTCATATACTGTTGTCTTTAAGCATGGAGGATTTTTATTTGCTCAGTGGGATTCCCCATCAAATGTAACTCTTGGTTTGTGTGAGGTTTCAAAGGAAAAATGGTGTCTTGTCTTAAATAGCCTTACCAGCTAGGCAGGTATCCTGGTGGGAGTCTGTTAGAGACTGTTACAGGATGAAGAGGGAGAAGTCACACAGTCACTAGCCCTTGTTGTCATGGGGGACTTCAACTTCTCAGATGTCTACTGGAAATACAGTAGAGAGGAAACAGTCTAGGAGGTTTCTGGAGTGTGTGGAGGAGAACTTCCTGACACAGCTGGTGAGTGAGCCAAGCAGGGGACATGCCCTTCTGGACCTGCTGTTGGTGAACAGAGAAGGACTGGTGGGTGATGTGGTGCTCAGGGCCTGCCTTAGACACAGCAGTTTTGGGGTTTCATTGTTGGAAAAGTAAGGAAGGGGATCAGGAGAACACCGTGAACTTATGGAGGGCAGACTTCAGTCTGTTTAGTTGACTGGGTGACAGAGTCCCTTCAGAGGGAATCCTGAAGGACAAAGGAGAACAGGAAGGCTGGATATGCTTTAACAAGGAAGTTCTAAAGGTACAGGAGCAATCTGTCCCCATGTGCTGAAAGATGAGCCCATGGGGAAAAAGAGTGGTGTGGTTGAACAAAGAGCTTTGGCTGCAACTGAATAAAGGAGAGAGTTGACCTTTGGAGGAAGAGGGAGGCAACTCAGGAGGACTGCAAGGGTGTTGTGAGGTTGTGCAGGGAGAAAATTAGTAGGGCCAGCATCCAACAAGAACTTAATCTGGCTTTTGCCATGAAGCACAATTAAAAATTGTTTATATTAATGCATCAACAACAGAAGGAAGTCAAGAAGAGTCTCTATCCTTTATTAGATGCAGGGAGAAAAGTAGGGACAAAGGATGAGGAAAAGACTGAGGTGCTTAATACCCTGTTTGCCATAGTCTTTAATAGTAAGACCAGTTGTTCTGTGGGTACTCTGCCCCCTTGGCTGGAGGAGAGGGAATGGAGAACAGAATGAAGCCCCCACAATCCAAGGGGAAATGGTTGGTAATCTGCTACACCACTGAGACATACACAAGTCTGTGGGGCCTGGATGGCATCCACTCAGGGGTACTGAGAGCTCGTAGAAGTGCCTATTAAGCCACTTTCCATCACCTAATAGCAATCCTGGTTGCCTGGAGGTTGGCAACTGGCCCCCACCTACCAGAAGGGTCTGAAGGAGAATCTGAGTAACTACATTCCCAGGCAGTATGGCTTTGTGAAAGGCTGGTCCTGCTGGACCAGCCTGGTCTCCCTGTATAACCAGGTGACCTACGTAGTGGGTGAAGGAAAGGCTGTGGGTGTTGTCTGCCTGGACCTTAGTGAGCTGTTTGATGCAGTTTCCCACAGCATTTTTCTGGAGAAACTGGCTGCTCATGGCTTGGTCAGGTGCACATCCAGAAAACTGGATGACCAGACCCAGAGAGAGTGGTGGGGAGTGGAGTTACATCCAGCTGGTGTCCAGTCACCAGTGGTGTCCCCCAGAGCTCAGTGTTGGGGCTGGGACTGTCTGATATCTTTATTGATGATCTGGATGAGGGGGTCGAGGCCACCCTCAATCAGTTTTCAGATAAGTTGGGTGGGGGCGTTGGTCAGCTGAAGGGCAGGAGGGCTCTGCAGAGGGATCTGGACAGGTTTGATCTATGGGAAGAGGCCAGTGGTCTGAGGTTCAACCAGACCAAGTGCTGAGTCCTGCCCTTGGGTCACAACAGCACCCTGCAGTGATACAGGCTGGGGGAGGAGTGGCTGGAAAGGTGCCTGGCGGGGAAGGACCTGGGGCTGGCTGGGGGAAGTGGCTGAACAGGAGCCAGGAGTCTGCCCAGGTGGGCAAGAAGGCCAGTGGCATCCTGGCCTGTACCAGAAACAGTGTGGCCAGTGGGACAAGACAGTGATTATTCCTCTGTACTGGGCACTGGTGAGGCCACACCACAAAACCCTTGCTCAGTGTTGGGCAACAGAACTGGGGAAGGCCCCGGGGGCACAGATCTTATGAGAAGTGGCTGAGAGAGCTGGGGAGGCTCAGCCTGGGAGAAAGGTCTCTCTTGAGCATCCTATTTGTCTCTACAACTCCCTGACAGGAGGCTGTAGCCAGGTGTGGGTCAGTCTCTTTTCCCAGGTAACAAGTGACAGGACAAGAGCAAATGGCTTCAAGTTGCACCTAGGAAGTTTAAATTGCATGTTAAGAAAAATTTCTTGGCCAAAAGGCTTGTCAGGCATTGGAAACAGGCTGCCCAGAGCAATGGTGCAGTCTCCTTCCCTGCAGGTATTTAAATGATGTGTAGATGTGGCATCTGGTAACATGGTTTAGTGGTGGACTTGGTGTTAGGTTTGTGGTTTGATCTTAGACATCTTTTCCAGCCTAATTGAATAGGTGTTTCTACCACATGAGCAATTAAAACACAGGTGCAACTCTTGACTTTTTTAAATAGTAAACTCAAATCCAGGCTCCCATCCTGGGAGAAAGCTTCCTAAGTATTTTTAAAGATCAGCCCAAGTTAGGAAATTGTCCTACAGTAGATGCTAGGGGTTTCAAATACTAACTGGATCCCATTGTGCTGGCTCTTTCACTTGCATTGAATTATGGATGGTCCCTGCCTTGAAGAGCTTACATGCTTAAGGCAAAGCACAGTATGTGGTTGTACCCATCTGAAAGAATAGAGGAGGAAGGACAGAGGAATTCTAATAAAACATGTTTGAATAGGCCAGCTGTCTGCACAGTTAAATGATTTTGAGACAATAGAGTGTTCTTTAAATAAGATCCAAATAAACAGGATAATCCATGACATACTTTGGGCATGGAACATGTACAACTATTTGGGTTTGCAACTTCCAAAGCTACTCAGCAAATCTTGTATCTATTGACTCCTCTAAAATTTAGTTTAGCCAGTCAAACATAGAAATATACTAGTATTTAGATGTTTAGGCTGTATCTAGGTTCCTGAATAGGCATATGGGAAAAACTTGCTATTTTAAATATTCTTTCTTTAAGCCAGGATAAATGAAACTTACTTGGCTAATTGGTTTAAATTAGCAAATTTTCTAACCAAGCATGAAGCACTGTTAGCTGGCCAACAGTTTTGCTTCTTTTCAATTTGCAAATCCAAAGTCTGCTGTAGTTCTTCTTACACTTCATTGTATAATGTGGAGGAACAGCTGTAAAATGTGCAGAATGTTCTCAAAGAGTTGCTTCACAAAAGAGTGAGAGGCTGCACTGGCAGACTGCTTTTAACCCAGCACTGCCACTTCAGATGAGAAGTTGTGCACTATGTCTGCATTCACAGTAAAACTTGCAAGAGGTTCTTAAGGGATATTCACTTTATTTTATGCATTGAATTAAGATTTTTTTTTTTACGCTGCTTATATTCAAATTGTAGTGGGGGAAAAGGGCAACAATCTGCAGTCTGATTTAATTTTATACTGCTCCTAATTTAAATCTTTTCACACCACAGAATGCAAACACCCTTTGCAAGTTTTCTTTAGGTAAGGTGTTTTTAATAGAAAAGTTTAACAGCCAAATGAAGGGCAGCAGTCTGAAGAGATTACCCTGTTCTTGCATAAAAAAAAAAAATTTCCTGCTGGGTTCTCACATTACTTGTTAATCTATTTTGGTTGTACCCCAGGTTGTTCACTGTTGCGTATTTTGATTGTAGTAGGTGCTATGCATTAGGAAACTGTCCCTGTTCTCTGAGAAACAGTGCTGTAATCATTCAGTATACAGGAAGAAGTATCAACAAGGTACATGTATATTGGAATCCCTGAACTGTTTCCTGAAATACTTCAGTCTTTGTGGGTTTGGAGTTTTCTAACTTAAGTGCTTAACTATGGTGTGAAATTTTGATTAAGAGCTGGGTATTTGTGGCTCATCCTTCTAAGATTGATGGTTTTACATTGAACTAACTTTAAAACAAATTGCTTTTCCCCTTCTCATCTCTCACCTGTGCCTTCTTTTGTTTTCAGAAGAGAGTCCTTGGAAAGCTTTAAATGGGGGTTACCCAATCCAGACTGACGCAACAAGGAATTCATCTTACCCTTTCCCAGTGTGCCCGTTCAGCACCAGCGCTGCCAGTAATGGTTGTCTGCAGTGGCAACAGGAATCTTCCAACACATCCATGGTGTCAGGATGGATAAGTGAATTAAACCTTAATGAAAACTCGGGTCAGCCCTTGGCACCGCCAACAAAACGCCACTGTAGGTCCCTGTCGGAGCCAGATGAGCTGGCTCGCTGTCGGTCACCGTGGAAGCCTGGCAATTCCAAGGTTTGGACTCCTGTGTCGAAGAGGCGCTGCAACAGCGGCGGCAGCGCGACCTTGCAGCGCTGCAACAGCCACGGGAGTGCGACCTTACAGAGAAGCACAAGCATCAGCCTGCCACAAAACATACTGTCCCTCAACAACGTCTTCACTGTCACCAGCTTCAACACGTCACCAGTACCCAGACCTTCCTCTGCCAGCAGCGGGTTTGTGGACAGCAGCGAGGGCAGCACGAGCTCGAGCACCCGCTGGAATTCCGGGGGCCCTTGTGACTTTAACCCAAGGCGCCGCCTCTCCCTCTCCCAGGAGCACATCACCGAGACAGGAAATCTCTTGCCTTCAGCCAACAGCACTCCCACCTCCACACCCGAGCTCAGCCGGCGGCAGGGCCTGTTGAGGTGCCGCTCTCAGCCTTGTGTTCTGAACGAAAAGAAAAGCCGGCTGAAGCGCAGACGGGAGGAGGATGTACGATGGAACAGGCCATCGTTAGACTTTTTTAAAATGACACGGGTGAGATTTTACTTTCCTCAGGTGTGGGAAGGGAGCTCTTGCAGGAAGGGCTGGTTCTAGATAAACTGCACTAATCTGTAGTGGTTTGCCGGTTTGCTTGTGTCCTTGCACTGATGAATGCCACCTTCAGCAGGGTAGCAGACTGCTTGTGCTTGCCAGTACCATACCCTGTAGTAACTTGCATTTTGCCTGCAAAACCCAGTTCTTGAAGTCCAGTCTACTTGGTCCAGAGTGCAGAGAGCTCTGGAAAGATGCTTGAAGCAGCGGCCAGAGGAAAATGGCTTGGTTTTTGAAAATCAAGGAAGCTGTGGGGAATTGAGTAAACATGGTAGCAAAGAACTTCCATCACTGTGTTCGCAGACACAGAGATTTCTAAGTCATCTTAGTTCAAATGTTTGATTAAGCCTCTCTTTATAGCTTGAGTAATTCCATGAAGATTAATAAGAGCAAGCAATCCCCTATATAAATGGATTACCTAAAGAAACTGTTGGAAATAGAGACAGTGTTCTAATATGGCAACTGCTGGTGCTCCAGGTCAATGGAGAGGTGTTTTACTCCCAGTTATTCAGAATTCTACTTCCCCCCCTCATGAAAGTAAAGGTGCTAATACAAAAACTAGTAAACTTAGTTTGTGCCTATAACTTTGCATGCAATACCAATGCATGTGCACAGCTCATTTTTTTTCAGCCTGTGTCCAGAGTTGAGTCCTACAGTTTAACATGTAGAAATGAATCTTATCCTAAGGTCAGAGAACACTTATGCTTATAAACCCTCATGCCTTCAATAGATAACCATACCTGGAAGGTTTGTGTGAGCAGATCTGTTCAGAGTTGTGGAGAGGAGACAGTTTGCAGAAGCAGCGATAAAAATGTGAGGAAAGGACATAGTTGTGTACCAGTGTCCCTGCACTGTGCAAAAGAAAAGCTGACCAGAATGGGTAAAATGTCCAGTTTGTGGTACTCTGGCATTAGTCCCTTTCACAGAAATGTGTGGGAAAAATACTAGTAAGGTGTTGGAACTGAGTGGCCTGCTGTTAACTAATTTGTATCCACTTAGCTCTATGTCTGTATGATGGCATCTGTCCATCTCTTGTACTTTTGTGAGATAACTTCCTTATAGCTTAAAGGATTTTTCTCTTTAAATTTAAATACTTTTTAAATATTAGGTAGGGAGTTGACAAACCATACAGGACAATCTGTTTGCTTATTGACAAGGCTGGTAACCAGATTTGTTCTAGCTATGACTAGACACTGTTCAGAGTTTTGTTTAAGATGCAATTTTACTACATACCTAATCAGATCTTACCTATTTCTGTGTTAACCACTGCTGGGATTAGTTTGCTGATCTAGACCAGAAATACTATTGGATTTGCCTTTGAACTGCCTGTGTGGTCTGATTCAGGTTTCTCTATGTAAAATTCAGAACCTGATCTTTTTTTTTTTTTTTTCCAGCTAAACTTGATGCTTGCATTCTTCTAGCTCTAGAGGTGTTTGCAGTATTTCAGACTGGCAGAATAGTTTCAGTTGCTCAGATCTTATACCTTCTAAATGATCCATATAGCGTGGGTATATATGGAGACAACCTGATAACAGCCCATTTCTGTTGGAAGTTTTTTGGCTGTTTGGATTTGCTTCAGAATTGTACCATGAGAATAATAATCAGCCAGTCTTGACTTTTTCCTGTAAGACCTATTTTGAAATTGTTTTCATGATAAGATGAGTAGTTTATGCAACAAAGTTCATACTACAGTAGCCTGAAGGGTGTTTTTTTTCCCAGCTGTTTCAGCAGAATCTTCCTATCAAGATACTACTGTGTATTTAATCAAAGGCAGAAAGTATAATTTGGAAATAAATCCATTTCCAAACATCCTAAACTTTAATGAAAACAGTTGTTTAAGAAAAAAGGCAAGTATTGAAAACATTTGAAATTAAATTTGTCTTAAGTTTGCAAGAAATATTGAGGTTTTTTTAGAATGACAGCTTGCTTAGCCATGACATTGTTAGAAGTCTTCATGTTACCTTCTCCCCATGCCCCTAAGCCTGGCAGATGCACATGTTTTGAAACGTCTATTATGGTCTTAAACAAAATTACTTCTGTGCAAAATATTATGAACTAATACTACAGAAGGCTTGTTTTGAAGTGTCATACAAGAAGAGGATTTGTCCTCTATCTGCATATAGCTCAGTGAAGAACAGGACTACGATTAGGGGAAGTTCAGTAAGACCTTTCTTTCATGTATCTTGATGGCTCCTTATTGTTTCCAAAAATACTTTGTCTGTGATTTCAAATTCACTTCTAAGTCAGTTTATGAAAGACCTCTGTTGAAAACAAGCACTCTTAAGGATTTTTGTTCTAAGCTTTACTGCAAACATTTTGATGTTCTGAAATCTTCCTAAAAAGCTCAACTTATCAAGCAGTTGCTCAAAACCAGGTCAGCAGTTAGATAACATTGCCTGTGGAGAACTTAACGTGAGTCAGTTATGCCTCATGATAGATCTGAAGGTGCTGGGAAGGGAGAACTCTTGCTTTATTTTGCAGTGGTGTATTGGATCCACAGCTGTGTGCAGAGGAAAGTTTTGGGGCTGCAGACATTCGTGTCAGGGCTCTGGAGTCCTCAGAGGAACTTGCTCAAGCCTTTTCAACAAGGAATTCTCTCAAATCAATATTTATCAGAACTAAATGATTTATTTACTTTAACCTGAAACAAGGGCTGTTTTTTCTGAATGGAGATCTTGAATAGCTGTGGTTGGGTGAAGCTGTAGAGGCAGAAGAAAGGGATGTAAGATGTTTTTTGATGTGTATTGTTTTCTTGTTTTTCTGTTTTGCTGTTGGTTACATTCTTCTGGTTGTGTTTTTTTGTTTTGTTTTTTTTTTTGCATTACTGAACTGGGTATTTTTGCCAGTTGAGTACTGAAAACATGCCTGGTGATTGCTCCTGCAGTAGCTACCAATCTGCTAAACATTAGTGCTAGAAAATCAAAAGTTCAATTTTGAAAGTAGAATATCCATTGTCATTGCCTTGTAAGCTTAGAATTCATTGACGAGGAAATTCAGATTATTAATCTATCCCTACCTTAATTTCTGTACTTGTTCATGGCTTGCTCTTTCCTCTGTGATATTCTAATTTGTACCTTTATTTAAAAGAAGGAAAGAAATCAGGCAGCTCTTAACACCATAAGCTGTTTATTTCTATGTCCTTTGGTTTTTGTTTTATTCTTCCACAGACCTTCACACTTCACTGCACTCCTCCTCTGTTTTAGGTTTTCATGCTCGCTTGGGAAGGAATATGCCATATCTTCAGTTTTCATGGAAAATGCTACATTAATATCCAGCAGAGTGGTGATGCATGTAGGTAGAAATAGAGTGAAATGATCAGGCAGACTGCTGTACACCACTGCTTAGCTCTCACATAGTGCTAAATTCTGGAAGGATCTTCTTCTGGACTTGAAACTGAAAATATAAACTTGTGAAACATCAGGTCTTCTAGAACATGAGGACAGCTGTAAAAACAAGTGGAAGATAACAGAACATGAAAGCTGTTTTCAGGCCCTATGTGCTCAAAATTACTTTCTCTATTCAGTTACGTGAGCAAGAAGAGTTGTATGAGTTGCAGAGGACCAGAATGCGTTATCTGTGCCTACTGAGGGTTTGTTCGTGATCACCCAAATAAGCAGCAAACTTCCCATCACCCTGGAGTTTGAAGGTGACTGTGTGGCAGAGAGCCTCTTGGGGTCTGTGCTCTCCTGATAACATGCTCCATCTCAGAGGCTGCCGCAGAATGAGCAAAGGTGGTGTTTAGATTGGTAACTGCAGGAGAAGGACAGAAATGTTTCTTTACTGGAGCAGAAACTGCTGAGTTTTTTTCCAATGTTCTGCTTCATGAATTATGTCAGGTGATCCTGAGGCGTGACAAGCAAAGAACAGCCAAGAGATTGCACATGTCTTTGGGTGTGTAAGCAAGTTTTGCTGTGACAATGGGACTTAATTCTGTTTCAGATCAAACAACACACTGTAGCTTGAAGTCTTTGTGGTGTTGAACACTCCTGTGCTACTCCTCCCCCAGTGTGGTGTCATGAGGTTCCAAAAAGTAATAATCCTGGTATCATACTTGAAAATACCAAACTGCAGTAACATATTATCTGAAGTGGTCTGTGGTCTGTTTAAATAGTTAATACAAAATATTTGGCTTTATCCACATAAACAATGGTTTCAATTATTCAGTGTTATGGCATCTCATGCATTAATTAACATTAGACTAGAAAAGGCAACATGTTTAGAGATCTCTAAGCAGAGAAGGAACTTGGGGACTTGTGATTTCCTAGCATAGGGGGCTTCTCTTAGAAATGGTTTAAAGCCACCTGGATTTTGTACTAGTGGATTTTCTTGGTACTGGAGAGATCCTAAGTGCCACACCAGGTCAGGCCAAAACTGTCACTGGCATCCTGCCCTACCAGACCAGCTGCTTTGAGCGATGCAGGAACAATGACTGTGCAACGTGATACTTCCTCCAGCATGGCCTGGTTCCTGCCGCTGTACATCTTGAGGGCTTCAGTGTGCATCATTGGTTCAAACTGGCCACTACTGATAGAGCTATTTTCTGTTGATAGTTTGCCCTTTTAACTCTACATCTTAGACCTTCACAGTGTTAAATAATAGTTCAATTTTTGTCAACAGTTCATCATGGCCTGCAGGTACCTGAATGCTTGATTTATTATCTTTGCAAAGTTTAAGGTCTTGAGTAGGCAAAATACCTGTATTAAAATTGTCTCTGCTTTATGGTTATTGACTTCATGCTGTAGGTCGCAGTGATGTAGTGGCTCTGTATATTAAGGAGGCTTTATTACTGGAGTGAGTGTGAACACGTGACTCAAAGATGTCAACTTTGGCCAAAACAGTAAAATTCGTGTCACTTGTGTGAGAATGAACAGAGGGACTAGTTGATAGTGATTTCCATGGCAGTTTGAAAATGTACGTGAATTAGGATTGAATGTTGGGGGTGGATATGTTTCCCTGAAGGATTTGGTGAGGAGGCAATACTTAATACACCAGCAGTGGTGCAACTGAACTTGGGTCAAATCAGTGCTGCTTTTCCTGCAGAGACTTTCTTGGTATAGTTCCAGATCTTTCTTCTGCTGCCACTGCATCTGTTTACTTAAGTCATTTTGTGGGTCAGTTTGCAGAAGCCCATGTGAATAGATACAAGGGTGAGCTGTAATACTAATTATTTTAGATACCTCTATAAACCAGGATAACAAAATGTATGGTTGTAATCATAACTACCAGACATTGCTTTGGGGTTTTTTGCCCCTTGAAATTACTGTAATGGTCAGTCTGTGGACAAGTTTATGAATTAGCCATACTGTGACCTTGCTAAGTTTAAGCAAAATAAGCTCTGAAGCATTCCCTTTGATTCCTAGAATTCTTGTTGTCCAGAAGGTTTTGAGTTTTGCCCTGTTAGGTGTAGATACAGTAAGTTTGTTCATTTTGATTATGCTGCAGCAAAGTGGGTTAAGTGCTGCAAATAGAATCAAAGAATGGACATGGACAAGACAGTTTTCCTACATGTGAGTAGTGTAGTGAAGTAGCTGCTCTCTTGTATTAGTCATTCTGCCAGTTGCTGTTCCAGCATGTGCATGATAAAGACATGATAAGAGTCCCTCACCCAACAGAGCAGGGTGTTCTGTGAGTCAGGCTTGCACTGGCTGAAGTGGGTTAAGCACTGCTCATGAAGTTCATTCAGATTGTGTTCTGTAAATAGTATACATGTTGCTTTAAATAGTTTGAGATGCTTATGTAAAGCTTGTAGCCTCCTGTCAAAATGGGAACAAATAGGTTATTTGGGGTAGATGTAATTTCTACTCATGGATACAGTGGAGTCAGCAAAGGCTTTTCTGTGCCCTGCACGCCAGTGCAGTGTGATTTGGGGAAGATATTTAATGCAGTTGTAGGTCTTAATTGCTTAAGCTGTTGTGGTACACTTGCAAGATGTACTACAGCATCTCTTGGGTCAGAATGAAGATCCTTCCCCCCCTGCCCAACCTGTGGATGACACATTGCAATTCAGTTGTGCCTTGATGGTGTACTGCTTCTCAGATAAAACAGATGGTAGATGTCCTTGTGCTGTGTTGGGGGTATCTTCTGCTGCAGGGCACCTTTGATGCCCTTGGCTTCTGGAATATGGTTTGTGGAAAATACAATACAGATGAGTAACATGTAGAGAAGGATTGGGCTGGGTTTAATTGGGATCAATAAAATGGTAGCATATATAAATATACAACACTGGTAGTTTCCCTTTGTATAAGATTAAGGACCAAAACGCACAACTGTGAATGGAGCAATTGAGCCTGGGACAGAATTTTAGTTCTTGTGTGAAAATTTAGTACCTGTTCCCAGGGGAGCCTTTAAATTAACATTTGAAAAATACAACTAATCCTGGTCTGCTTTTGCTTTGAAAATAGTTTAGGTACCTTTTTTTTTTTGTTTCCTGTGGTAGTAATTTCTGTAAGTGATCATAAACCTAGAAAGCAAAAGGTTACATCATTTGTATTTTAAATATCAAATTGTGTCAAAATTGTCCAGCTAAATAAATCAGTGGTTTACATCCGCTTTGTGTAATTCTAGACGTAATTTATAGCTGAAAAGAAATTGTCAGCAATGGATCTCAAGGAAAATGTTTCTACTGTTTGCCTGTGCAAGTGTACCCCTACATGCAGGAGGGTGAAGACTTCAATATTTTCAAAGTGTGTTTTTTCTTTAAGGGTAACCTCATGTCTAGGAGGACAGATGTCTGAATGGAAACAAATACAGTAAGATACTCATAGACTTACTAAGCTTCAACAGAGTGAAAGAAAACTATGGCTATACCTGCAGGATTTTGAACAGTGAAGTGCAGGTGAGCTGTGATCTGCTAGAGGTTGGTCAAGGTATTTATTTTGATCATTGGAAATCTGTTAAAAAGCCAGAGGAAGGAAGAAATTCTCTTTGGAGGGGAACAGGTATGTGGAAGGTTGGAGTAGTTTCTTGAGATGTCTACTTCTGTGGCATTCATGAAAGGGAGGGATTTCTTGAGCAAACCTCAGTGATGGCCAAATGACTGTCCCAGCACCACTGTCATTGTGAAACAGCTCAGATACTACTGAGCTCTGCACCTGTGTCTGGATAACGGATGCCTAATAAATTTCCAAGTATTCGACTTGAACTATATGAACTATCTGCTGCTCTGAAGTTGAACAATATGCGTCTGCTATGTAGTATGAATAAACCTCCCATGTCCTCAAATTAAATAAATAACGTACAGCAGTTTGAGTCAAAGTTTGTGCTATGAATCTGCAAAATCCAATAGTGGAAATCATGGGTGAGGTGTCTTAAATCATCCTATCTCATTCTTTGCTGATGCAGGATTACTTCCCACAATATTTGTTTCTCTAGTATCCAGTCCACTGTAGTCTTTAAATGCCTTCAGGGTTGTGGTTTCCTTAGCAGATAAAGAGACTTTTGTGGGGAGCAAAGGCAGTTTTGCTTAAGCTCTAAAACTCATTCAGCCTCACTTAAGATAGTTCAGACTCACTTAGGATAGTACTGGACCTCTTTCCTACTGCCATAATAATATTTCATGGAAATAGAACTATAAGCTTCCTGGTCCTCTAGTTAATGAAAACTTAGGAGCTCTCTTAGTGTCTATTTGACATTAACTCCTGCAGGATGAGTAGGGATAGCAGGTAGTGTGATGTCTAGAGCCTAGGAACTTGTATCCAGTTACACCTATTTCATGAAAACTTTATTAATGACTGTGTTTTTTTTGCCTGGAATATTGTTTTTCATGAGTTAGAAAAATTGAGTGAGCAGTAGGTTTTTGCTCTGAGAAGTAATAGTCAAGGACTGAGAGCTTCTTGCAGAGCTTTGAGGACTTAAGTAGGACCAGCTGAAGTGTTCAGCTAGAGCTCCATTTCCAGTCAAACATTTAGACTATTCCTTTTGCTAATAGTTATGTCTCTGAATAATTTAAACCTCTTCAAAGTACTTCAGTAAAATAGGTTAATGAATTGAATGTGTTGTAGAAAGTGATAAACCTTTTCAGTCAACTTAAGCTTTCTTTACTCTTGTTTGTGAAGTGTTACACAGATGCTACTTAGGATGTTTAAGTTCTTACGTTAAAAATAATCAACTGCTGTTTTCAAAACTTAAAAAAAGAGAAAAAAATTTCTTGATATGTATTGCATCAGAACAAAAAGCCTTTAAGTAGACTTAAACTCCAAACATATTTAAAGGAAATACCCAACCAAAACAAATAAACAAACCAAACCACCACAACTTCATGCTGTTATAAATCAGTATTCTTTTGAACTTCTTAATCATGTGTAGCATCTAGTGCTCGTCTCTTGCTGTGTCCATTGTTTGAGCAGGAACTTACTTAAATAGCAGTAGTATTACCAGGGAGGTGTGAAACTATTTTTAGAGGATGCATTTGTGGCATAAGTAGTTGACTTAAAGACAGCCTTTGAACCTTGTCAGAAATCTGTATTTTTCACTGGGTGTTACGTTACTATCTGACAGTCAGTTTGGAGTTGGATTTTGTCATTTCAGGCATAGTTGTATGGCTCTTTCATCCTTCTGAACCTAAATAGATGAACTGCACATCTGTTGTGTGAAAGTAACGTAGGAGGTCTCTAAATTTTTCTGTTTCAAGAGTGACTTTGTTAACATCAGTTAAAAGGCTGAGCTATAATTATATAGTTCCTATTAACATTGTGGTGCTGCAAAACTGATGTTCATTTTCCATCCCTCCCCAGATCGTTTTTTTAAATTTGAATTGCTTGAAAATCTTTATTTTTTAAAACTGGGTATTATGCTTAATACCTAGTGAAGTAACATAGCAGTATAAGTCTTAGCTTTATAAAATAAGTTCAGACACTGTACCTGGTGAAATCACAAGTACTCTTATACAAAGAGCTGTGCCTTTCACCCAAATGTGTGTAGCAGCATTGCCTCAGGACAGCCTTTGTGCTGTGACTGACTGTAAAGGGCCTTTGGGAGAGCAAACACCAGGAGCTTTTAATGCTGATGGGGAGGTGCAGAGACTTTAAATGGGGGATTTAGTTCATTAGTGTGATGTGATGGACTTTTGTGGAAGTGAGAGCAGTTCAGGTTCTGAAAATAAAGATTAGATTACACCATTCTTTCAGAGGGCAGCAAATACTGTATGAACCTTCCATTATCTGGCTGTAAGAAATGCAGGACAGGTTGCAACTGAATTTGACAATGACTCTCATCAGGCTCAAGATCCCAGATGGTGTTTTGGTGTGTAGCTACTTGTCTGAGCTTTCCATGTAAAACTTGTGGGCTTTATCCAAGTGTGTATAAGGAACATGTAACTCAGCTCAAAATGGGGGGGAAAAATGCTGTGGGTTTAATTGTCAGAGACACTGCCCTGTGGAATTAACTTTCCTTTTGAACAGTCTGTGAACCTTACTTTGCAATACATGGAGTAGACTGTCAGCTGTGAGGGCTTCCTGGCAGGGCAGTGCTGGCGGAGAAGTGCAGTTATTGCAAAAGGGAGGGGTAGGAAACTGGGGAGATGAGTTGGGATCCTCTTTGCTTGATGGTACTTGTTGAGTCCCAACAAATTAAACTGGGAAGAGTGCATGGATTTCAAGGCTTTCAGTATTTCTTATTTTCCTTTTTTTAAAAGTATGTTGTTTTTCTCAAGTAGAAGCATCCCTGATAGCAATTTTTGAACTTTACAGTTCAGGTTGAATGCAGCTGGAGAAAAGGGCATCCTTAATTAAATACAAAATGGGATGTTGAAACTGCTTGTCAACTTCCTCTCAATTTGTTTTGAATCTGGGATGTACTTGAGACTGAGACTCCTCCCTGTTCCACTCAATAAGGTGCTTATTGGGAACTTGAATTAATTTTTTCCAGAAAGCTCTGTAGGTGGAAAAAAAAAAAAGTAACTGTGTTAAATTCTTGTTCTGAATTATAGGTCCTTCATCACTTTAGTTTTCTTGTGTTTTATTTTGTCATGAAGATGTGCTAAGTGTGAAAACATTCTTTTCACATCCACTCTTGTGTAATTTTAAGTTTAAGTTCTCCAAATACCTGAATTCTTATGTCTTTTTATTTAAGGATGTCCTTAAGCAGATGGGCAGTGTGCAGGGCATTGGTGGCAATGCATTATCTTCTCAGAAGCTGTGCTTTGCTATGGTCATCCTGCAGCATGTTAATGTTGTACACAGTCTGCTTTGAAATTATGAAGGGCTTGGTTATGGAAAGTATTTGTTTTTCTCTTCCTTGCTCCCCTCCCCTTGCCACCCCTGTGGTTTGAGTTTTGTATGAAGGAGGACTCAGAGGAAGAGAAGCTGAATTCCTTTTCCTTGTTTTCATCTTTCAAATACAATGGTGATTACAATGTCTGTGTAAAACAGGCATTATATTTTGGTAATAATGTTTTGTCTCAGTGAGTCATCTGACTGTCAGGCTTCAGAATACGATAGTCCTTAGAACTTTCCATGTGAGGAAGCAATAACAGACTTGTGGAATGGCTAATGAATCATGGATAATTAGTGTCCTGCTCCTGCTAAGCTTTAGCATCTGTCAGGTATCTTTCCTTTTAGTGGAGTGGCTTAGAGAAACATTTCCTACCCAGTTTATAATTTTATCTAATACACGAAACTTTTAAATGCCAGCTTTTTATATCATGGTACAAAGGCAGAATTAATTGCTCTCACAGGGTCCCCTGTTGGGTGCTTTTTTTGTTCACTTAGTTCTTGTGAGTATATTCTCGGACAGCAGAGACTAATCTGTTAAAAAATAATTATTGTTACAGCTGGGGAAAAGTGATATATTTTGCTTGTATTGATGTGCATGTAGCATTAGTTTCATATTGATTTAGATGAGCAGATGAAGAATCCTGGCTATATCAAAGATTACGTAGCTTTAGTTTAGTTCAAAATACTACTAGAAGTTTCCAGTTGCCAGTATTTGGCTTGTTTTGAGAGCAGCCCTGGGTGCTTAATTACCAGAACTCAGTTTCTAGTTAATGGGAGAGTCCTGCTGGTGGCATTTGGTGTCTCTGCTGAACATGAATGGTCTTCCAAATATGTGCTGTTTCAGTGCATCTGATGGTGTTCATGCATAGCTCTGTGGATGGCATAGAACTAGAGAAATTCCTTTTGTTGCTCATGCATTTTTTGACACCAGAGCTGTAAATATTTAACTTTTCCAAGAACAGCCATTTTGAGAAGGAAGGTCTTTCAAAAGAGATGTCTTAATGCAGGAAAGCTTTTCCTAAGAGTTTCAGTGCACATCTAAGGCTTGTGTAATCTCAGACCTATGGGAGCAAGTAGTCAAATTGATGTCATCCTTTGGGCGGGATGGCCAGGTCCTGTTCCAATACCTTCAGCCTTTACCAAGCTTGAATTTGAACTTTCTTTTAATTTTTCCAGTACTTTTTAAATAAACAGGCCCAGTTAGCTGAGACTTGTCTTAACCTGGTATCAGCAAAAATACGTGAGGATAAATCTGCAGTTTGCCAAGTTGCTGGAGATAATGCAAGTTTTAAATTTGATGATTTTATTTCTTCCTGCCATGAACAAGGTGAATTACCTAGCTAGCTTAACAAAAGAGGGGAGGGGGATTGGAAATTCCTGTCCATCTCGGGCTCCATTTGAGATGCATCTGAGCTTGGGTAATCCAGATATTGTGCAATTCTCCCCTTCATTATAATGAAAATGGTCCTTTGCTTATCACTCTAATTGCTAATTAATGGAGCCTTTAATTTGTTAGAAATAGCTTTTTAGGCTGAACAGTATTAGAGGGGAACGTTTTTTCCAATCTTGCTCCTTAAATGATCTTTCTGTCAAGAACAGGTTTAAGTTTTCTGTGCAGAAACATAACAGACAACTGCATTTCAAATCAGAGCTGTACAGGTCATAAAGTTTGTTAAGAAGTGGCCTTGTGGGATTTTTTTCTAACCACAGCAGAGCATTTTCTTGACCTAGCTATTTTTCAAAGACAGATGACTGTTTTTCTTACCTTGAATTTTGTTGCCTGGAGGGGTTATTCTGATGGTTTGACAAAGGGTTTGGAGAACCTCTAGTCTCTGCCGCTGTTACTGTTGAATTTGGATGCTGTTCTGCCCAGCTGTGCTCATAAAAAAAGTAGATACTTGAGGTTGAAAAACTCTTTCAGTAACAGGCCTTGAGAAAGGAAACCCTTCTGTTCATGCATAAGGCTTTTTCTTCTAGGATGAATTTTACATGGTACAAACCCAAAGTATAGAACTATTCTACTGGGAGTGAACATTTTTGTGAAATGGCAGTTCAGCATCCTTATAAAATACATGTTGGTATTTATTGGTAATTGGCCAGCTGGTATGATGTCTGCTGACTAATTCTACATGGTCTAAAAACTTTTTTCCTCCTAAGTGTTGCCAGCTTCTTTCCCCATTTTACTGGGTCTGTGTGTGCCTGCCTGTGCTTATGTTTTATAAGGATGTTACGGACTGTTTGCTGCTGTTAGTTCTCTTTCTTTTGGAGGGAAGACAACAGAACTGAATGTTGGAAGCAGAAGTCATTCTTTTTATTTTACTGTGTGAGACCAGAACATGTGCAGAATTAAGTAGTTTACACAGCTTGCCACTCTTCAGGTTCTGCTTGATGTATATTACTGTTCTGCAAGTCCCTTTTGGCTTTGCTCTGAGTTATCTTTGCAGCTCTGCCTTGCTCTGCTGTTTCCGTTCAGGGATTTTTCCAAGTTCCTTGGTCTGGTGTCAAAATCCTGGTTAGATTCCCTTGTAGAGAATAACTGTCCAGAAAACCAGCTGTCCTTTCTGGTGCAGAGCATCACTTAAGTCCTGCTCCATTTTCACTGTGGCAGAAAGAAATGCTCTGTGCCTTCTACCAGAAACATCCAGTACAAGGGAGTTCTCTGATCCTCCTCAGTGTGGTGGCATGACCAATGTGGTACTGGGTAGTACCTCAGTTACTACATAAATAACACTGAGCTGTTCTTGGGCTGCTGCAAAGGCTGCCTTATATAACACATTCCCTGGCAGGTGGACTTGGGATCCAGTCATACTTGCTGGATGGCTCAGTTGTAGCCATAGTATGCTTTGAGGGTCAGGCCTTGGAGTATCCATCTGTTGCCATGTGAACTCCCTCAACATCTCCCTGTCCACTCTTTGCTCCCAGACACCACTGTTAACTAAAGGACTATCCTACTGCTATCCAGACTGGCTCAAATGGGATCTCTGCTGACATGTGATCAGCACTCACTGAAACAGCACTTGTTATGGCTTGTGCTTGTATGTAGTGAATCTGTTTCTGCAGTCATGGACTGTGGTTCTGAAATTTTTACTGTATTTTAATCCACTTAGAATTGTTCTGGCTTTTTCTGTCTTAGAAAAATAGGAAGACCTCTGGGGAGCCATGAGACAGGTCGTCACAAGTAGGATGTATGGCATAGGTAGATGATGATGGCAAAAGGACAAAAACTGCCCAAAAGGTCTGTTCCCAAGCAGAATTTGGGGATATCTCTTCCCCCCGCTCCCCCCCCCAGCCTTTTTTTTTTCTTTACCACTGTCAGCAGTTTGATAGTGTGGAAGTTAGTGCCTTAAAGATATGGGTTAAAAAAACCATGCTATTGTACTTCAGGAAGGGATGCCAGCATTGGAGGAGGAAGGAGGGAATGTCCTCTGCAACCTTTTTAGTGTATGTTCTAGGTCTATGAATAGCTCTCAATGCCTGTCTCTTCCAATTATTATTTCCCTGAGCAACACTATTTGTAAAGCTGGTGTTCTTGGGATGGTCTTTGGTTTCAAATGTCATCTTAAGCATAAATACTATTTTTTTTTATTTCAGATATGAGTGTGTCGATACATGCTGGATCCTCTGCTTTGTGAATTTCTCATGCCCCTGTGCAGTAACTTCAGTTCAGACTCATGTTATTCTGAGTTGTGATGAAACCAGCTGCCAGTCATACAAAGCAAAACTCAATATACTGCTGCATTTGCTGCAACTAATAGTGGCAATATCAGGTGTTTCTCTGTCCTACAGTAACTTGTGGGAGTAGCAGGAACTGTGACCTAAATAGGAAAGATTCAGACTAGTGCTGCAGCATACTGTCTGCAGAGTGTAACAAGTGACAGGTTTGGGACACTTTGAATTTCTTCTCTGTTTATCTAAAAAAATGAAACCAAAACAAAACAATTTTTTTTTTTTTTTTTGCTTTGGTATCTTACAGGAGATATTGCAAGCAGGACTGCTTGGCTTCTTTAGCTGCTGTCATACTGGGGTGGGATTTTTTTTTTCCCCTCTGTTGTGGTAAAGTCCTTCCTTTATTATGAAATGGACTTAATATGCCTTTCATGGGGGATAATTTGATTTATATTCATTCAGAGTGAGAGTTGAGTCCAGTTTTGTAACCCTAATAGAGTTTGAAATGCATATTAGTAATTTTACCTTTGGGTTACAGCAGAAATAACTTGATCCTTGAGGTTCATGCTTGGAAACTGTAAACCAAAGGATTACAGAGAAGGAAATGAAGAGGAGGGGCAGGATGTTGAAATGCATTTTCAGCGAGCAGTCGTATCTGTAATAACCTCTAATCTGTAAGAACAAACCTCAGTGGAACTGTGAGTGAACTGTGAGTGCTACTGTAAACTCCCTCTGCATTAAAGCTCCTTCCCCTTCTACATGTCAATTCCAGATCAGTCATATTCCAGTTTTTTTTAATGTGACTAATATTTACCTTTTTTTTTTCCTCCCCCTCTCCGTCTGAAAAGGCTCTGTGTACACAGTAAGGCTGCTTGCACCCTTCACTGACCAGATTGTGGTCAAAATATTTTTTGTGTAGTCTATTTAAATATGCTCTGAGATTTATGATAAGTTTGTTCTTGTGTAACGCTCCCCACCCTACTAGTTTCTATTCCTCAACCTTCTTGATCAGACTTAAAATACTGTAGAAACATGAATTTCCAAGGAGTAATAGCTATCAGATGTATAGCTAAGCTGAAGTATCTTGTTGAAAGAGATTACACAGGTTCCCAGGCTTCAACACACTGCAAAAGGCAAGTGAATTAAACAGAAGTTAGTCTTTTGATTTTCTTTTAAGATTAGCATATGAGCACCAGTTAATATGGGTTTTAATTGGAAATGAACAATAAAATCCAGTTCCAAAATGGTTTATGTTAGAAGAGTGCCACAAAGAATAAGGTTGTGAGTTATTTCTTAAACTTATCCATGGCTGATCCTGTCACTTGCCCTAATTGTGTGTGCTCTCTGGAGCTGGTTCTTCAACTCTTCCTTCCTGTTGATCTCTCTCCAGTGTGCATGTTTGGAGAAAGTTACTGCTGCTTGTCCCTTTGCTTACACTAAGTAAACCAGGCTCTGATGAAGCAGCTTATGAACCTTTCCTACCTCCAACTCCTTTCTTAATACACTACATTTTTTATTTCTGTTCGCTTTTATCCTCTCTCCTTTTATAGTTGTATTGTGTTGGTGACTGCAGTCACTTGTTTTTCTTGTCCTGCTCTGACCCTTCCAACTGATGAATTCCTCGTGATGCAGTTTGATAGTGTGACCTTGTGCTTTTCTATAAATGTGCCCATGATATAATTTCAATCAAGTTCATGAATATTCCAGCCTTTCCTTATGTGTCTGATGTCACTCAGCTTTAACTAGTGAAGTGTGTTAATATCATGTACTCTTTTGGGCATGTTTTTCCCTCCTTTTAACCCAGTTGTCAGATGAAATGCCTATAGATGGCCAGCCCCATCTTTGTGCAGTTGTTTTGTATTGATTAGGGATCTCTTCTGTCTCAGGGTCTCAGTATTGCTGCACTATGTGTGGCAGAACTCAAAAATGATGGTTTAGCTGGAAGTAGATGGCATCAGAGCTGGGAACAGGTTTGTGTGCCACACTAGAGGCAAACATGCCAGTGCTGTTCAGTGCATGGACCTAGAAGAGATATAGTTATTAGGAAATGTCTGATCAAGGTGACCACAGGATGGATGTTCAGGAGGGAATTTCACAAAATTACTCTTCTTGACTCTTTCTGTGTACCTTATTTGGAGTAAGCAGTTGAGGTTCAATGATTGGTTTCTTTTTTGTAGGCAGTTCATTGCTATTAGGCTTTTAATGCAGACTATATGTTGACTTTTTATGCCAATTCACTATGTCATAGTGTGTTTTTTTCCTTCGGGGGTAAGGTGTAACTTCCAAGACTAGTTGTGTCATGCTGCTGTTATGGGCCCCCCTGGACTGAAGTCTGGTTGCTCAGCTGCCTTGCCTATCTTAGTTACAGAAAAGTGTTTTAACCTGCTTTGATTATGTCAGTAAGGGTAAGTAGAGTATATTAGGTGTTGCAAGTAATTGCTGTGCTGAGTGGGGTGTGTGGCCTTTTCAGCTCTAAGGGGATAAAGATGTGCCAGAGCTGAGGTTTTTCTCTGGAACTATATTCTGGTTTAGGTCTATTTCTTTGGACAGTAGAAATGGGCATGTGAAAGAAAACCAGTTCAGAGGCTCTTTAAAACTTTCTCAAGTCTCCACCCAAGAAACTTCCTGTGAGTTCAGTACACAGAGGAAGAAGGAGGTACCAGGTTTAAGCTGAACTAGTGCAGAAAACTCATCTTTTGTGGAGTTTTTGATGTTCTGAAAGACTTTTTGAATTCAGTGTGGTATATAAACGTACTAGAGAAAATAACTTGCTTCATACTTCTTATCTGTAAGACTAATTTAGTATAAGGACTGCTGGGGATTTTGGGTAAAAAGAAATTGGCTTACAACAAATGCAGCTGCAATCCTGACATGAAATGGGCTTTTGTTGTGAAAATTGCAAGGGTGAAGACTTGTGTATAGGTGTAGAGGGGAATTTCCATTTTGAAATGCGAATGAGTTTAAGTTTGCGAAAAGCAAGAGGAATCTTTGCTATTGTAGAAGAATTATCTGGGAGTAGACAGTGTCAAGGAGCCTCTGAAGTCTGGGGACTTTTCTGGTATTCTGGAAGGGGGAGAGCAGAAGGAAGGACACTCAGTGGTGGTGGGCAGCCCATTGGTGTGGGGTTTGAGTGTTTCTGGAATCCATGTGGGAATTTACCAGGATTCAAGTGGTCAGATGAATGGAGTTTGTACTGTGCATTTTGAGGCAAAGTTCTTTGCAGCTGAAATTAATATGGTCACTTTCAGGGAAGTCTATTTACAGAAAATGAGGAGTAAATGAAACTAAAATTCTTTGAAGTCTTGTTTCTTTATATATAGATGTTTGGAGTTGTCCACCTTCCTGTGCAAGCAGAGACCAAAGAAAATGAATTTTTAACATGCTTTTCTTTAGGTCTTGGAGTCTTTGGTTTTCTTAGTTCATGAATAGTTCTCTGAGTCAGTTTTATGTATGTGTAGCAGAAGGAGCTGGTTTCAAATTAGCTCTTCAGTGATCAAGATTGAAAGTGTCAGTTTGGAGTGAAAAATACTGGTTGTATTTGGGCAAGACAGGATGAAGTTAGGACTCGTGCTATTTTGATACCAGGAGGTGCTGCAGCCCTTTTTTCTGGGTGACTGCTGTTGTCATGGTTATAGTTTATCTGCACTGTTCCCAGTGTTGGAGACCTCACCAGAGATACTTGAGGTTGCTTTGCCACGTGAACACATCTGCTGTGTTGTCTATGTGACTTTCAGGAAAATGCTTTGATCAGGCATCACCTGTCTGCTTAAATATGCAATTAAATAGTTCATATAAATATTAGCATTAGCTAGCAAATAAGGTGGTACCTTGGAGATTAGGTCTGTTGTAATAGCAAGGTGATGGAGAACAAAATGCAGCTCCTGAATAGGAGGTCTTAACTCTGAAGTGCAGTAGAAGGTAGCTGAAGATGAAACACAATTTCTAGTATAAGTCATCAACAGGATAAGTAATAGATAGGTCTCCCTGTGTTAAGCTGAATTTTGCTGTGTCAAAACATGTATCTTGCTGACAGTGTGGTTTTGATAAACCTGTAATGGCTAAACTGGTACTTTGACTTTTAACAGTAAAACTGCAGAAATGGGAAGAGCTGTCTCAGCTGCAGAGCTCTGTGTGAAGCACAAGCATTGGTGGCTTTCCACTTGCTGGCTTTTTTTAAGTTGCAATACTGGTATGACACACTGTCTACCTTAACAGCCTTTTGTAAGTCTTGAACTTGCAGTAATTAAAAAAAAGTCAACTTGGTTCATTCAGTGCTCTGTGAAATTACTGTTCCATTGATCTGAGTGTTTGCTTCGTAGTACTTCCATTTTTTTAAACTGTCTTCATGTACCTTTGAGAAAATGGCAAACACATCCTCAGTTCTTAAATGGGACTGTTCCTGCTTGCTCCCACTCAGCAGCCACCCCCAGAGTTCTGTGTGCTGAGAACTCAATTATTAATGTGGCAACCTTGTAAACTTCGACCAAGTGACTAAGGACTCCGGTGCTCAAATTAGATACAAAAACTGGTGTAAACTAAAACATAATTTCAACAACAGTTTTGTTAAGTGTAACTAAGACATTTTAGAGCTGATCTTGGCATATTATTTAATTTACTTTGGACCTGAAAGTCCTTTCTTCTGAGCATTATAAAGGAGGATGATCGGGGAAGCAAAAATGCAGAATACTTTGGAAACTGGGATGGGAGAGAAGATATAACTTTTTTGCAGCTGTTTGAACAAATTTGTCTCTCTGACATAGGGCCGTTGCTTCCAGCTGCATGAAAGCCAGTGAACTCATCTGAACTGAATTTGCATTTAATTGAATTCTGCCTAATTAATGCAAGGTATACAGGATGATTTGACAAAGGATATCTTTAGACTGTCAAATGTGTTTCTTCTGTAGTAGTGAAACACCCTCTGGTTTTAATTTGAAAGCAGCACAAACATTCTTTGACATGAATTGTTTTGCAGCATCACTAAATGAAGCCTGGAATTTAATTTTTTGTCTCTAATCATACTCCTGGATTAACTTGTTACTTTGGGTGGGCAAGTTGTAGCAAGGCCTCATGTATGACTGAGTTGAGGTTTGCCTGTGAGAAGGGTGTGAGTTTTGAAGGAAAGTGACTCTTGTAGAATAGCTAAATGCAGACCCTCTTCTCTTAATGCCTCTTTCCAGTTCTTCCTCTGTAAGTGCAAACCTTTAATTATGACTGTTTTCCACTAAAAAGGGTTAAGGAATGGAAGAGGAATGGTAGGTCTCACACTTGGGTACTTAGGTTGCATCAGAACTGAGACCTGTATCAGTGTATCCTTTCTGCATGCACTGGTGTTTCACTGAGGTCACTGGTGCCTGGATAGGTCTTGAATCTCTTGTCCTTCTGCCTTGTCCTTACCAAGGAGGGATGCCTGTACCATGAGGCTGCATTACCTCACTGACTAATATTACTAGCTTCCCACTAAAGAAACTCCCTTTCCTCGGCCTAGCCTGAATAGTAAAACTAGAAGTCACAGAGCCTATGTGGTCCCTTTTCTAATGCAGGAGGTTAGACTGGTTTGTCACAGCTCAGAAATTCCATTAATAATTTCTTGGGCCACTAAAGAGGGGTTTTATAAATACAGAATTTAATAGAGGCTTTAAGACCAGGAGTTGAGCGATTTAAGCCCTGCAGAGCTACTGTCCTTCTGGGATAGTTTTGTAGGTTCCAGGTGTTGCTCAGTCTGGGCTGTTGATACTGTATGAGGCTTTTTCCTGTCTGGTTATATTTTGACTCTGTTTTCAGTTCTGTTTTACGTTGATCAGTGTGCACTTTGCCTGCCTTCTAGATTGATGCACATTAACAGTAAGAAGCAGGAGAGCTTTGTGGTCTTTGCAGTATCTGAACAAGAATATTGTGGTCTAAATTGCTCAGAAGGAGTAAAAGTTTTCTTAACTTCAGCTAATGCTGGGCAGCCTCATTTCAACTAATGTGTTATAACTTGTCCTTTCTAAAAGATGTGTTATAAAGCAATTTAGATTGCAACAGCAGGTTAAAAGAAGTGATAAGTAGTGTTATGATGTACAAGTAGTATGAAAGATCTTAAATAGGATCCTAAAATGCATATGACAGGTGCTTGTGGCTTAACTGTCATGTCCTATTTTGTAGAGCTTCAAGGTTACTCTGCTGTAACGTGTGCTTAGAGTGGCAGAAATCAGATGTGCTTGAAGCACAGTGAGCACAGAGCCCCACTGAAATTCTTCATTACAGCATCATAATCCACATCCAGAGGTAGAGACTCCTGATGTGTTCTAAAGCCTTAAAATGTAAACTTAGTGTGTTTTCCAAAGTTAGGTTCCTAGTTAGGTTTTCCTCTTCTCTTTTCAGCTTTTAATTAGTTTACTTTTACAAAATAGCTTACCTAGCAGGTTTGTGGGGTTTTTGGTTTTTTTTTTTTTTTTTTTTTTTTTTTCTTTTAAA